>QXVX01002165.1:47868-111991 GCA_013436065.1 Halocynthia aurantium | reverse complement strand
ACTAGTACAAGAACGGATACTTATCTAGTGTGGTCGCTCCGAAAACCCAGTTTCGTTTGATTAGGATTACCCCTCAGAAAGTATATCAAAAGCTCACCTAACCGGGTTTTCGGAGAGATCATACTGCTATACTAGTACCCAAGAACGGGCATCCGAAACAGTTCCTCACGTCTAAATATAAAACTATATATTGAAAATCCCAAAGACTAACTTATCCTAAATGAACCCCAATCTTCTGTGCGGAAAAATTCTTGTAAACTCTTCGCATTTTCCACTGAAATAAGTCGCCAGTTACACAAAATTATCGTAGCCATTGGCTCAAATCGTCTAACTTCCATCCACATGATTACAAACATACCCTGGTAAAAGTTCGATTTGATTTCTTTTCCAACTTGCTTGGTATTGAAATTAAATAAACTACAGTAATGAACACATATTCACCTCGAATCTGTACAATGAATTTACATATAAGGAGTATTTTCCACTACAATTGGTTCCAAGTATTACCATTACCAGTTGCCTTGAAATTTCTACTCCCTATATACAAACAAAGTAACCGCACATTGCATCCTGTTACTGGGATTGAAAACATAATGAACTTTACGATGGTTAAACCAATACAATCCTGTTATAGCTTTAATGGGAGCGTACATACAAAGACGGAAGTCACTAAGTGGGAATAGAAACACAATGCCATACCGTATGCGTTCGTTTCCTTTACCGAAAGAGAAGATTTTCAGAACCGTTTGGCATATGGGTGGATTTGACGTTACATGCCATAAGTTCTGGTAGCTCGTGTACTGCTTTCTATTAACATATTCTGCCTTGCCACAAATACAAACGAAGAGAATGCTTTACTTTGCATATCCTCTCCTTGTTTTGTTCTTTTTGAGTGAAGCATATGGAAAAGAAAGCTCCCCCAGGGGCCACATGGAACCCCTTGGCAATCACAAAGATACTGAGGGCCATATCGACGTTCTTACAGAAATGCCAACACCACAAGACTTCTGGGATAAGTATTGTAGTATAGGAAGGCCAGTCTTGCTGAAGGGTGCAGCATTAGGAATGCCAGCTTTGACCAAATGGAGTGACGAATATCTGTTAAAAAATTATGGCGACCTCATGGTTAAGTTAGAGAGCAAAAACGAAAAAGAGCACAAGCCAGAAGGAAGCAAAGGAATGGGTCAGGACACCATAAAGCATTTTGTAAACACATATATCCAGCATGACAAGTACATGGTGTCGCAGTTACCAGATCCCATGACAGAAGAGGTCATTGTGCCACAGTGCGTGTTATGTGGTTCATTTTATGATCACATCTTAGAGGCAAACATGTGGATGAGTTCTGGAAACACAAATAGCTTGTTACATAGAGATGCGGACAACGCTTTGAACTGTCTCCTGAACGGAACAAAAAACTGGATTCTGATAGACCCGGTTCATGAAGAAATGCTACCAGTCGCTATTGAGACAGGTACTCCATATGGCGGGTTCACTCTAATAGATGTCCAAAAAGTAGATTTGATTAAATTTCCAAAGTTCAGAGATGTTCCGTGGTACTATGCTAATATCAGCGCTGGTGACTGTCTCTTTCTTCCAAAAGGACACTGGCACCAGGTACGGTCATATGGATCCAAAAACGTAGCGGTTAGCATACTTTTGGCTCGGATAACGAAGTTCGAACCTTACGGATGCCCAGAGAAAGGGTTGCCGGAGTCGAAGAAGTTAAGTGAAGTACCCATGGTCTGGACATATGATGGGTATAGTGCCCAGACAATGGGAAACACAGATCCGTTTGAACTAAACGAAACAATTATTGATATGTGTAAAGAGAATGGTAACATACTCACCACAAAAGTTTGGGTAACTCACCTGCAAAGAGGTCTCGAGGTGGAAGAAACGCATTACAAAGGAACTCAGGAAATCAACAAGGATGAATGGCAGACAACCGAAGACAATCTTGAGGTGATGGAGATGCGTGCGGCTGCAATCATGAAACTACTAGACCCGTTTGGTTCAGACACTTTTGACTGCAAAGATCTCTACAAGGCAAACATTGAAATGCTTAAGAAAATTGCCGACATACATGACCCAGACCCTGCAAATACAGACGAGTATGAGTTTATACATACAGAGCCCGAAACTATAAGAAGCGCCATCATGAACTCGATGTTCTTTTCGGAAAAAAAGTTCAAAAAAATATACAAGGAATTGGAGGGCTCGAATGCTGGTATGGAATGGATTTTTACCACGCTGGATGTTGATGCAGATGGACGAATCACCGCCACAGAGGTGTTGAAAAACTTAGACAAAGTTTTGGAGAGGTTTTCACATGTGATGCTTAAAGATCTCGGTCAAACCAAGGTATCCGAAACGCCCAATCGTGATGAGCTCTGATCATGTAATGGAATGTTGTTTAGCAGTTATCGCTATTTCCATAATAAATTTCGTTAAAAGAATTAAAGTAACTGTTACTACTATATTTTCTGTTAGAATTGCAAAAAATATTAACCTTGAAAATTAAATCTGCAAGTTTTATCTTGACTGCACTGTTGTTTCAAATTGTTCTTGGTCACTGTATTGAACAGTTCTTCGAAATTTCTTCTTGGAAATTCTATCAAATAAAAAACATGAGAAATATATGATATTCAAATGAATAATCGGTGTCACTTGGATAACCATTTGCCAGCTCAATACTACAAGTCTCAAAATACTCAAGTGGTGACTTTGATGAGCTTCAAATTGCTTTCAAGGACTGTCATTCTGGGCATCAAAGCAAAGTGTCACAGTGTAAAATGTCTGGGTTTCAATTTCCAGAAATATTTTCTAAAGAGTTCAAAATTACTATCTTAGTGATATCAGTTCTGGGAGCAGGTAAAGCTTGTAATTGAAAATGCATGAATATATGCATGATGATATGTAGTCATCTACAAAGAGATAGTCAGTGGACATCTTAGGATAGAGATTCAAATTTTCAAATAAACAGAACGCCATGTAAAAGAATACCCCCATTACCGGGTAACAAAAGCAAATGAAAATACAAATAACAAAATACTGCTCCTAAACTATGGTCACACTCCGGTCATCTAAGAGAACATAGATACACAAGGGAATAAAATTTTGGCATATGTATCTCAGCTCATATCCCTAATAGATTTCCTCTTTCAAAACTGCACAGTGTTCAAATGAAGTTCAACATGGTTGTCAGAGAAATAGCACAAAAAGTCCCTTCTTCCATCTCCGTTAGCATCGATTAGAATCAAATAGTTTGATGCTTCAGTGCAAAACTTTCCAACATCTATAGATTCATCACTGAATCCCAATCCGTCAGCAGCAAGCTTTATTTTCAGTCTCCTAAAAGACAAACACCTCAATACTAGTTTTCAACATTATATGATAAAGTTATACTTGTCTGTTGCATCTCGACACAATACGTCATCTTTACCGTCTCCATTGAAGTCTCCTACGAAGGTCGAACCTAGTTGGCAGCCTGTGAGCGATCCTTCCCAATTAAGTTCCGTCAAAGATCCTGACGGGTCCGTGTATGCGAGATTACTATATAGTTAAAATTAATTAATGAATCACTTCCATCAATCATTCAACGGAAATTCCGATACTTTACTCACTAAACATCTCCATTACTGGTACAAAGTACATCTGTTCTTTTATCACCATTGAAATCTCCAAAATAGAAAAAATTCAGGATACTTCCTTTGCATAGAACTTCTGGAACATTGTTCGTAGTCATACCAAACATTGGCACACCTTCATGTGTGGGATATTGAGGTGATAATTGGGCTTAGACAACATACAACCAGATTAATATAATTACCTCGCTTCTGGCAAACTCTTACATTGCAATCTTGCCTTTCCTCTTCATTGCTGTTACACCTTTCTTCAGTGCATATCTTCAGTCTTAATTATTCAGACAATTACATCGAGTGGCAAAAAAATAAATATTCTAATTGTGCATTTTTATCAGAAAACAAGTAATGCTAAGTTATACATATGAAGAAATCAGTCAGTGCTAAAAATCAGGAAATATCAACACTAAATGTCTAACAATGGAAACATATACTTTGATGAGCTTCCCGTACCTGGACCTAGTTCCAGAACATGTTGAAGAGCAGCTAGACCATAAATCCCACCCCTCATTTGGAGATATAAGATCGCACAAGTGAGTATTGCATTCTGCTTCGTCGGTCTGCCTCCCGGTGGCATCTCCATCCTCACAGCCAAATGCCATCTTATTTCCAATCAAGCATTGCCTTTCACGACTCTAAGACAACACACTCATAAGTATAGGATGAGAATAAAAACAACGTATTGTAAATAGCTGTAAGCAAAAACTCTATCTTCAAAATGATACGAAAGAATTTTGAACAAGACTAGTATAAGATGACTTAAAATTACAAAATAAGAATATCAATCAGCTATTCCATCTGGCTGCAATTTTAAACAAGTGCCAGACACCTTTTTTCCTACTCCACACTGCAAAGAACAGGCACTCCAAGTAGTCCATTCACCCCAAGCTGATGCACCTAAAAGGAAAGATAATACAATATGAACTAAAAATGTTTGAGTCCTACAATCTAATAAAGTCAGAATAACCTTCACAACTTTGTTCATTGCAAGCTTCTCCTCCATCAGCAAAACTTTTGCATTGGTCAGTGACAGAACATGTCCTTCTCCTGTGTCAAAAATGACTTTTGAACAATCAACTTTGGAACTATATTCTTTACCTAAACAGTATCAATTGTATTAATTGAGGTTACTGAAAATTTGCTCTCACTTTCAGGTCCTTTGTTTATCAGACAGTTGTAAAGAGAATTAACTTCATGCAAATCTTCTTTTGAAAATCCTTTCCGTTGTCCTTCGACTCTCCCGCCAGTTTCCTTATCTACTATGGTATACTTTCCGTTGTTGCTAAAAGCTTCACTCGGGTATTGCATTAATGAGCCAGTATCATATTCTGAGTCGAAATCTTTTACTTGGCTTTTTGTCATTTTTTTAAAATTGTTTAACTGACCTGTTTTAGTAAAAATAGATAAAAGATTTTATCCGGATCGTCAACATTAAAACGAAACGATGTTAATCAAAGAACTACTGTACATTAACAAACTCACTTCTAGCAATATTAGCTTTGTTGACGAATAAATAAGCATCTCTATCCGNGTGAATAATAAAATAAATAGAAGATATCTCTTCCAATATATTCACCGTTCAGTCCCTATTCCAACAATGTAAATGCGCTTTTTAATTCAATTTACCGCCAGTGATAACCTCCGCCGCATGTTTTACTGCATCTTTCAAAATCACTCCACTCTCCCCAGGATCCAGTCGGTGCGGGACACAGAGGGGAGCATTCTACTTTCTCATATCTTTTTCCTAGTGAATCGAAACTTAAAGACTCCAACTAATCATTAGGCATGAACTGGACTAATTTGCACGATAAGTCACCTTCGCAACCTTCAACAAATGTGTTGGCTTCATCCAAACACTTCCTGAATCTCAATTTGTATCCAGGACCACAGGTTTCATCACATGAGCTCCATTTTCCCCATTCTGTCCACTTAGCTTTCAACAGAATACAAACAAGCAGTAAAATGTTGTAAAATTATTGTTGCATGACATTTCCAAATTAAAACACAGGTTTTTATGACTTTTGAACAATCAACTTTGGAACTATATTCTTTACTTAAACAGTATCAATTGTATTAATTGAGGTTACTGAAAATTTGCTCTCACTTTCAGGTCCTTTGTTTATCAGACAGTTGTAAAGAGAATTAACTTCATGCAAATCTTCTTTTGAAAATCCTTTCCGTTGTCCTTCGACTCTCCCGCCAGTTTCCTTATCTACTATGGTATACTTTCCGTTGTTGCTAAAAGCTTCACTCGGGTATTGCATTAATGAGCCAGTATCATATTCTGAGTCGAAATCTTTTACTTGGCTTTTTGTCATTTTTTTAAAATTGTTTAACTGACCTGTTTTAGTAAAAATAGATAAAAGATTTTATCCGGATCGTCAACATTAAAACGAAACGATGTTAATCAAAGAACTACTGTACATTAACAAACTCACTTCTAGCAATATTAGCTTTGTTGACGAATAAATAAGCATCTCTATCCGGACGTGAGTGCACATGATGAAATCCCAACAAATGAAGTAATTCATGTTGGACCGTTCCGATCCTCTCGCAACCTTTCCCGATTGATACTGGCTGTCCAGGCTTTTTATATATACCAACTAGTGACCTAAAATCGTAAAAATACTGTACTTCACGCAAAACACTGTGCTTACACATAAATTAACTTAATTTTAAAGTTAAATTATACAATCGAAAATAGTAATGACTCCACCAATGTTTCGTAGCACTTAAGTTGCTTTTTAAATCCATCTAGCAAAAGATCGAGAAATTTTCATACCAACAACCTTTCTTAGTTGCGAAACGAAAATATTGTGCTTCTTTTTTTCTTGGCTCGAAATCAATACATGTCAGTTCTCTGTAGGTCATTATAGCTTCAAGAACTGAATTCTTAGCTGCTTTTGCTGTTATAGAAAGATATATGAAAACTAGAATCTACAACATCTATGAAAGGCGGTTACTATCCAGCTAACATAATGAAGAATGAAATTCGTAAGGAATTTTGTGACGTCCATCTTGCGGATCTTTGTTCCATAATTTGTCAGTGTTCAATGCAGATCCAGAAAACACTTGAAACGTTTCTTGCGGTTCTATGTATCCATATAACTGAATTGCACAAAGAAACAGTAGTAGTTTTGGATTCCCAACAATAATAATTTATTTATTCTGCAAGATCTAAAAATCCTGAACATATTCCAATGAACATCGTAAAGCACCTCTGCGTATTCAAGTATAGAGTCCTCATCAAAATGAACGTCGCCTTGAAAATTACCGGAAGACGCACATTGACAACTTATTTCGCAGCCTCCTTCATCCGTTTGGAATCCGAATGGACAAGGGAGAGAACACGATAGCAAATCAAAAGTACATGCTGCCTCTGAAGTAGGATAGTGTTTTATATACTAGCATACTATTACTGCAATAACCTACGCAAAGATGACATACTCATGCATTCGTTTATGTGCATTGGAGTAGGATCTTTCTCTTCACAGGATATTCTTGAAAATCTTCTCTCCTCAGAATATGAAGTGCTAAAGTTGCCTTCAAAATGTAAACACAAGGAATCAACAATTTCAGTAACCACTATTAGGATATTACATGAGTTATTATCAATAATAACTAAACCTTGTACAAGTGTCATTACCAGTCCGATTATTCCAATAAGGACAAGACTGATGATGGGAATGAACCACTTTCTTTTGGCCTCCAATCTGCTATATTTTCGGACACCTGGTACATGAGAACAGTGTAAAATGAGAGCTTCTCCAATCAAAGAGAATAATCCGCATTGATGGAAAAATGTATATTCTTTTGAAATGCGGTAATTTGCATCAAGTTCAATATAGACAAGGAATTAAATCAAATGAAAAAGAAATTACCAGAAGTACCAACGGCAGCTGTTTTAGCAGATCTTTTAGTCTGTCGCTTTCCAACACGACCTTTATGGATTTTTGTAGAATTTCGTTCCATTTTTGGCAATTATTCCATTGCAATTCTTGGATGAATATTTATGGAAGTAAAACGAACTCTAAGTCCACATTTCTTTATGTTTGCTCGGTTCATTCTATCCGTCGATTTCAAAGCCTACTTGCCATAAGAGAGTACAGTAATAATGATATCAATATCAAAAGCATTAACAATCTCCTATATCTGTGGAAACAAATGCAGGAACAGTAAGTATTGAACAACATTGTAAAAATTGGGAGTCAATAATTCTCACCAGGGCTCAGCAATATTTATTATCAATTTTTTAACTAAAATCATTTGTAAGTTTCTGCTATATGGCTTACCTATGGCTGCCTTAATTAGTAACATTCGACAAGGAAAAATAATGAATTATACGATCACGAAAAATACTTAGTTAGTTCTATATTCATAAGGCTAAGAGCAATTTCTTCCCTAAAGACAACACTATTGAAAATTAGATACCTTCAGTTGCCAAATCCTGACTCAGGAATTTAACAGACTGTTAACAGAATTTAAACAGACTATAGATAGAATGAAAATGATATTCACCAAGTAACGCTGTATATCCAGTCTAAAAGATAATATGTCAGATAAACAAATTGTAACAAACATAAAAATGAAAGCCATTGTAGTATATATATATCAGAGATGGACAGACTTAATAAGAATCATATACAACAAATTTGAATGCAAGCTTCAAACGTGAGCCGTCTTGATCTCAAAATAGTTTTTGGTTTTTGTTACACATACACATCATATATCATGAAATTCAGTTGGATTCATAATTGTTCATTCTGATTTCAACGGATAAATCGTATTTCTGACAAATAATGTCGACTTTTCCGTCGCCGTTCACATCACTCAGTAAAAGTTTCTCATATTTATCGGTGCAGAAATTTCCAATCGTCGCAAAAGAAGAATCGAATTCTCCTTTCTCCGCGGCGAATTTTACCTTTAACAATCTGCGTGAATCAAATACATAACATTAGGATTATATTCGGTCAATCCAGAGAAAATGTAATCACTCAACCTAGCAGTTTCATCTTTGCAAATGATATCATCCTTCCCATCTCCATCGACATCTCCAGCATACTTGAACGTACCAGAGCAGCCATCCAAGGTTCCCTTCCAGGTCGTGTACATTACCATCCCACTTTTGTCTGGACGTCCTATCTCTCTGTAAGAAATAATTTTGACTGTAAAAACATCTGCAACAAAGGTTACAAAACCAAAGAATCACTAACGATTTTCCTTGGCTATCGATGCAAATAGCTTCGACCTTTTTGTCTCCATCGACATCCCCGAAAAGCCAATCGGTGCTTGGATCTTCTCCGCACAGAACTGCTGCAATTTTCAGCGGCTCATCCTTGAAATATCTTGCATCTGAAATACACTTGAAAATTTAGCATTATCACTACAGTACTGAAATTGATTTGGACAATGGCTCAAAATTGATTAAATTGCAATAAAACAAACATGCAGCAGTGTTTAAGCTAGTTGGTCGAATCTCAAGTCTTTTATGTGGCATTAGAAAGATCTGTAAAAATTTGATAAACCCTCTTGCTTGAAGGACAGGTTTACTATATGATCTTACATGTTCTGTTACAAATTACAAACATTAGTTCAACACAATCCCAATTATGAAAAATAAATATTACCTGAAACTGGAGCTGGAGCACCACCATCACCATCACCATCACCATCACCATCACCACCACCACCACCACCAACACTAGCATCACCACTTGCAGGATAGTTACACGCCTGTGGATTGCAAAATTCTCCCTCTCCACCATAACCAGTCCAACACTCCGATTCGACAGTGCATTTCCGGAATCTATTTAATCACAACATATTAAATCCAGAATCTGATGAAACAAAACAAACAATTTGAACCTGAATTTGAGTCCCATGCCGCAAGTCTTAGTACATTCGCCATATTCTTCCCAACTACCCCACTCCCCAATTATTCCAGGACAAGTTTCTCCACTGCAAGAAATGGATGCATCCTGGCTATCGCCTGTGCAAATAGAATAAATCCATTACCTGAGAATACATTACTGTATATACCTGATATAAAGCAGTTATCTCTTGTCATTCACATTCTAGATTATTTATAGTACAATAATAATCAAATAGGAATATTTTTGTGGCATATAGCAAATGATGGGCACGGCATAGAAATATAAAGAAAATATAATAGGTTTAGGTGAATATGTAAAGTAATGTTCATAAAATCGATTTACATTTCATGTTTCTCGGATCTTTTGGTGTCTTAAAAATGTAATAAACTTGATTCTTTTATAATCAGTTCAAAGCGAAGTATATTTGCGGAATTAGTGCATTCATGCCTTGTGCTTCAACCACCACGAATGGCAAGGGCCAATAGTCATTAAAAAAAATACCTTCGCAGCCGGTGACCACCTTATTTGATGAATCCAGACACCATCTATATCTCCTCAAATTCGCAGGCCCGCACGTCCTTGGACAGGCACTCCATGCTCCCCATTCAGTCCATTTGGTTCCTGGAAAAAAATAGTGAAATAAATATTAGGTTTCAATAATTGTCCGTTGTGTGACAAGGTCGAGAATTATCATCTTTGCAGAGAAATACTGTTACAAGTTTAAAAAAGACATTGAATAAAGTTGAGTTGGTATATCAAAGTAGGAGAATTGTAATTATTTAAAAATGATGCAATACCAGAATGATTCAGCATTCAGAATTCAATGATGATCTGTCTCTGTACGTCCAGTGTGAATGCACAACGGTATATACCACTCAAGCACTTGAAATGGCAACTGTTACTAGTATCATATTCTCTCCATGATTTTTTTTATGCCAGGGAAGGTTCAAATTCCAGGAATCAACACCCAAACAGATATTTAGGGGAAAAACAGAGGATATCTATTTATGGTCTGCATACTTTATTCTAAGATCTCTTGCAAAATTGCAGTCCTCCTAGTTTGTAGGTACAGGTAGACCACTGATTTCTTAAGAACTCTTTTAATCCAGAAAAAAATAGCAAACACCAGACACCAGTTCACTGGGTAGCGTTATGTTTTCGGGCTGAATGCGTGGAAATTCTACATGTGTTCGAGCTCTTCCTCAGTGCATGTATGCTCTCATTCTCAACTATATAATTTTTACCATTGGATTTCATTTAGTTATCCCATTTACAAATAATATTTGATTCAGTTTCCCACAATCAATGATACTTTAGGGATACTGGCAGAGCATCTACATCGTATCTCTATCCACCTATTATATAGTCGGCCAATAAATGAATGATTTCAAAATTACATACCTACTTCACCCACTTCTTCACCCCCTTCTTCACCACCTTCTTCACCACCTTCTTCAACACTTACGTCGTCCAGGCATTTATACAATTTATTAACTTCACGCAGGTCCGATTCAGCAAAATCGAGTCTGTTTGGAATTATAAATGCCCCTGTTTTTTTTTCCACCATTGTTTTCTGGCCGTTTGAGCTGAAGGATAGGCTGCCGTACTGCATTATGGATTTTATATCGTATTCTGAATCTAGGTCAATAACCTCGGCTTCCGTCTTTTTATCAAAGTTGTGCACTTGTCCTATGAAAAAGGGAAGGGCATCATCATTGAAGTGTATCAAGGCATTGAAATTAGTTGTCAGAAAGTAAAAATTGGGAAATCATATTTGAGATGGGCCGATACTTGAACATCAAAGGTCTCAATTTGCAGGATCAGAACACTTCACAAATACAGGTAGTGGACTTTTTATCCAGCTTCAAAAAAAACTCTGGCCAATTTTTAAATTGGCTGTGGTACAGCTGCAATCTTCTGCACAGCCACGTTGATTTTGTTCAAATATATGTGGTATCAAATATTTTCGAAATTTTCAGTGGATTAATAAAGACCAAACCGGTCCTAGTTTAGAAGTATATTAATTTGAATCTGCTAAATACAGTTTCATTTTCTTCTTTTCATTAATTAACACAAAAGTACAACGTGCACTTGAAATATAGAATAACATATATGGCAGTAATTTTGTATTAAAAATATGGCTTGTGTAAACATGGTTAATTTCCATATGAGATCAGGTTCAAATTGTATTGTAATTGTATGTTAAAATTTTTTTCAACATCATGGAAAAAAACAAGTGGCTGACTTGGATTGATATTTTCCATCTTGATTTGAACATAACCATCTCTATCAGGTCTACACTGCTCATGTGCAAATCCTAACATGTGAAGTATTTCATGTATTATGATTCCTGTCAGTTCACATCCCAATCCAATTGAGACGTCTTGGGGTTGTCTTGTCTTTCCCAAGAACGACCTTAATCGCAATGCAGCAATTATTGGGAAAGATAACATAGTGAGAGTCAACCTAGGTCAAAACAAAACCATACCAACATCCACTGCCTTTTATAAAATTAGCATATTTCTGTCCGTCAGTGTTGGTCCAAGGAACTAAATCGATGCAAGTTTTTTCTGAAAATTTTGCGCATGCTTCTTCAATCATTTGTTTAGGTAGTGGACCTTTTAATAAGGTAAGGAATATGTTAAATGAAATACAGTAGCAGAGTGCACAATAATGGAAGTTGGCATTTTTATGATGATAATTCTTGATGTCTGATAGTAATGTCCAGCCAACAAAACTTTGAATTCATAGAAAGGATTCAACTGAAGTAATATTCAATTGAAACCATATTATGAATTCCACCTTTACTGTTGTCAAGTTTGTAGGGAATTCTATGTCTTCCATTCTGAGGATTATCATTGTATAAAGGTTTGTTTTTAACGGCCGACCCTGAAAATATTTCAAAGTCATCTTCTGCCTTTTGCCCGAACATCTTCAACACAAAAAAGTTACCAAATGTATTATTAATATTTTCAGATAAGTATTATATGCTTCGTGGTAGGTCCGTTACCTCCATTAAAGTAGGAAGTGTATTTTCATCGAAATGCATATCCCCTTGAAAATTGCTTTCCGTGGCACAGTCACAGCCAACAACACACCCCCTAGCATCTGGTTGGTAACCAAACGGACAGTCGTGTGGGCAAGTTTCGGAGTCAAACAGGCAAGTGGCCTCTGTAACAAAATTTTTTTAATATTATATCAATTTTCTAGCAACACCTAACATTTCGAATAAAGCATTTTATTTATTTGTATTGTATAGTTCATATTTGTTTGTTTGTTTAATGAAGTCTGTGTTGCCTTAAAAGACAAAGAAGAAGTGAATAATAATAGCAATATGAATATTATGTGATTTGCCCCCGACTCATCAAGGGTACAGGGAAAACTGTGCTATAATATAAACTGAAAGTGCTTTATTTGTTTCAGCTCCAGGATATCTTGAGTTAATATTTCTCCTATTTTACATTTTGTCAGGGTGGAACTTTTTAAATGACATTCCCATTAATAATGCTAATACTGATAGTCTTAGAATTAATTTGAATGATACATGCGCCTTCTTGGACACATTTATTTTCAACCAATTTCAAAATATATATATCAGAATATAATCAGACAAATGCTGATTAAACAATAACAATGATATAATACACAATATTAAAATTAACAATAGATATCATACTTTGGCATTCATTGATTTCCAATGGCGAAGGCTCTTCATCATCACAAGATATTCTGGAAAACATCCTTTGTGCAGCTATTGGTTTTTTAGTGCTGCCTTCAAAAAACAATACTGCTATTAAAATTCTTTACAAAAAGAGCAAAAATTCATTATTTTCACCTTGTACAACAGTTATGATTACACCAATAATGCCAGCTATAAGAACGATGATGACTCCGAGACCCAACAGTTGAAGTTTCTTTTTAGAATCCGCTTGGGTTGTGGTTCTATTCTTTCCTACAAAAATCATTCAATAATATGTATTGTACTATTAGGGTACAAAATTCTCATACAATAAAAAAGACAGGTAAAATTTGCAAAACAATTCCATACAGTAATTTGATCACTGCTAAATATCGATATATTGAATGCAAAACAGGATAAGAAGACTTACTCTTCGAGTCCATGATTGACGACGTTCAACAGTTCATATACTCACTTGCATCTGATGGAATTCAAATTTTAAGCAAATTTGTATAACAAGCTATAAAGGTGTTAACCTAAAAGAGTAAAACAGAAACAATAATTCAGTATAACAAACTTATTGGACAATTTTAGGTGAATGCGAGGGAGCTAGCTATAATTTAGAAAAGTAGTTTTATCTTATGTCTGGTATTAACATACAAAACTTATTTGGATTAAATATCTGTTAATGAGACCTGAAAAACAATACAACATAAAGTATAAAACCAAGCATAAAATAGGAACACTAGTGAGCCCGAACAGAATTCAGATATTTACAATGTCAATAAAAGTTTTATATGAAATCCACGGAAAAAAATGTTAAAATTCTAAATCTTGAATCGGTTTATTCTTATTTCAATATTGGTATCTTGAGTTTGGCAAACGATGTCGGCTTTTCCGTCACCATTCACATCGCTGACGATGACAATATGAAATTCATTGCTGCAGAAGTTTCCCGCCTCCGTAACACCTCCATCGAATATTCCATCCGAAGTAATGAACTTGATGATCATCTGTCTGTTGAAAGGAATAGAAAGAGTAAAAGTATTTGAAGCAGAAAATTCTCCATTCCACAATTCTCAGACCTAAAATTTTATTACAAACCTCGCATCGGCATTTTTGCACAGCAAATCATCTTTACCATCTCCATTGAAGTCGCCGACATACTTGAGAGAATTTGAACATCCCTCCAGCTGTCCCTCCCACTGAGGCTCTGTCAGAATTCCATGGTCATTTGTATAGGCAAGTTTTCTGTGTGCGTGATACCAAAACCTTTAGTGTTGACTAGGTGAAGAAATTTTAAAAAAGTTTTGCGCCTACGCATCCCCATCCGGACTTATGCACAGAGCGTCGGTTCGTTTGTCACCGTTGAAATCTCCGAAATACCATTCGTTATCTGTATCGACATCACATAGATTTATCGGGATGGTGACCTCAGAGTTCTCGAAGAAATTGGGGTCTGAAATAAGATATGTGAAGTCTTAGGGACCCTACAAAATATCTAGTCAGATTAAGAATCCTATGAATACCTGGTTTTGGTTTGTCACCTGTCTCCGAAAGTCCTGATAGTAAATAATATAGGTTACGTTTGAGATATCACAACCTTAACTTTAGGGCATAGTACCATCAGTTCCTCCAGAACATGATTGTAGATTACATTTCTTCCCTTCACTTTCAGATCCTTTGCAATCGCCTTCTGGGCACTCTCTCAACCTGTAATTAAATGGGGGTAAAATTACTGCCTTTTTTCGGCGTCAATCGTATAGTGATTCAAAACCTCCAGTGATATCCTCCCCCACATGAGTTGCTACACTCGGCGTATTCACCCCACTTCCCCCAGCCCCCATCTTCACTAGGGCATGGTGTTTCTGAGCACTGCTGGTATTCCAGATTGCCACCTACAATTAAATGCCATGTTTACAACATTTTATAAATATCTATTTGCTAGTTGACATCTACAGATATACATTTATCTTTTAGACCTTCTAGGATTTCCAATTCAACTCAAAAATTTCAACAGCAAGGAACCTCCCAATTGCAAAATAACATTTGAAAGGCCTTCCTTTTTATACCTCCGCAACCTTTGACATTGTTACTTCCATCCAAACAACTCCTGTACCTCCTCTTTCTCCCTTGTCCGCATGTTTTGTCACACAAGCTCCATTGCCCCCATTCTGTCCATTTTCCTGTCGGAGTAAACAGTATATACTTTGGAATTCTACCTAAAATACGTCTAGGCCTACTCAAACCTGGTTTATCCTCATAGCAATTATAAAGAGAGTTAAGTTCTCGTATGTCTCCCACAGAAAATTTATTCTGTTGTCCTGGAATCTCTCCGCCTGTCACTCTGTTGGTGATGGTGTCTTTACCGTTCTTACTGAACATATCGCTGGTGAACTGCAGCAACGAAGTAAAATCATATTCCGAACCCAAGTCGACAACCTCGGTTTGTTCCAGTTTGTCAAATTGAATGGCGTTGGCTAAGGGGAGACGACGACTCGTTTTATTAATAGTCAATAATTGTTATGAAAACTGTACCTACAAGTTAACACAACACTGACTTGCTATTATATTATCATAATCAACAATCACGTAAGCGTCTCGATCAGGCCGGACGTGTTCGTGCTGGAAACCCAACATGTGAAGCACTTCGTGCTGAACTATCCCTACTTTTTCACAGCTATCTCCAACTGAGAGGACTTGGGGAGATTTTTTCATGTTTTTTCCTATTTCAGACCTAGACAATGAGGTAAATATTATGAAATCAAATAGCTGAGTGAGTGCTGGCTTCACCAGCAGTCGAACACCATGACTTAATTGATTGTTGTGACAGTGACGTGATTTTCTAGCAACATGATTCCTTGGTGTAAAAAGATTATTATGGTATACCAGCAACCGGCTTCCGCCTTGAATAAAACAGAATGTTTCTCGTCTGTCCACGGTAGAAAATCGATGCAGGATTTCGTTGAAAATCCGCTGAGTGCCTCTTTTATTGCACTCTTTGCAGCTTCCCCTATACAAGCAGTCATAGGAAATATCAAATATTAGTGAATTTATTTCGGAATTTACTCTCAAAAACGAAGTTGTATACTAACCCAATGAAGAATCCATTTGATATGGAATTTTGTGACGGCCATCAACAAGGTTATCGTTCCATAAATTGGTACTCGATTCTACAGAACTAGCAAACACTGAGAAGTCTCCAGCACTTTCTGTGTGTCCATACAACTAGGTAATAGATAGATAATATATTAGTTAACAGCGCATTCATACACACATACTGATGACCCTCAAGTTTGAGTAGCAGCGGTCAGAAAATTTTCTTATATCCCATCAAGACCTAGGAGTATATGGTTTTCAAGACTATGGGTGCAACAGTATAATTTTATTGAAGAACCTTAGACAATTCAGGAAGGGAATCTTCATCAAAATGGACATCTCCTTGGAAATTGCCTTCTGATGCACAATCACAACTGACATCGCATCCTCTCTTGTCTTTTCTGTATCCGAAAGGACACGGAGATATGCAAGCTTGCGGATCGAATATACATGTAGCCTCTGGGTAAAAAACGAATTTTGTCCTGAAGTGAACACGTTTCATTATATTCATTCGAGTAATATCGTACTCATGCATTCATTAATTTGAATTGGCGAATTCATTTTTTCGGCATCACAAGACTTTTTCGAATAGTATCGTAGCTCAGAGATCATTCTTGCGCTACCTGTTCAAACAATCTTAACGATTTAAATTTCTTGAAGTAGTTTTAACATTGGCAGCATCATTGGAAAATAAATATCTATGAATCTTATCATGTAAACTGAGGAATATAAGAAACGTCATCACGCACCTTGCAGCAAGATAGAAACTACAGTAACGATGCCAATTACTGTAAAGACGATCACGCCAATCATGATGTATACATTCTTCCTTCTCACGGTGCTGGATCTTCCTTTAACCTCACCTGAAAGAAAAATTTTTGAGCAACCGTGACTAGCAACAAAATTTAAATTAATCCGGATGAAAAAATAATTCACTTGATGGACCAGGAGGAACGTTGGACTCCATGACGACACGAGGCTTCCCCATAACGAAGGATTGGAGTCTTATTCTTCACAGGAAAGAGGTGATCGTCGTTTGTGATATGCTAGATAACAGACTAAAGATATTACCTGTGTAAAATAGATAAATTTTGAAAATTTCAATTGGTAAAAGTACTAGGGTAAACAACAAATGACAAATATGTTTGCTATTTTTGAATAATAACATTGAAAAGTGGATATATCAGATATTTGTTAAATATACTACAGAGTATAATTGGAACAATGTATGAATGGAACGCAATAAGCAATATACCACAGATTTTCAAGCAGGTAACAGCACCACTAGTTTTACTACAGACTAAATTACAGCAAAATGATTTGAAATTATGGACATTACATTATGGATCTGATGAGCCTATTATGTTTGTTTTCCAGCTGCTCGCAACCAATGATGATGAAAAAGGTAGGAACAAGGTGTGCAAAATAATCAATGGTCAATCGGAATTCATAACTCTCCAATTACATCTCCGTAACCGAGCATTATTATTTCTACTTGCAGGATCAATCCTATAGCATTAAAAATCACATAATCGCAACAGCATGCCAAAAGTTTTCATCATCAAAACCTCATTCATAAAACAATGTTAACAAAATTTAAAACAATGACTAATCAAAAAATAGTAATCATCAGGTGTGTGACACCTCACATGGAAGATATATTATCAGATTCACAGCGGGCGGAGCCTTCTCACATCTAGCTTTCCTCAGAACTTCCTTTTTACGCTCAGCTGTTCAGTCAGTATTTGTTAAGTTTTATTTCAATACTGCTGTCGAGATACTGACACACAATGTCAGCCTTTCCGTCACCGTCGCAATCAAGAACAAAAAGTGTTTCAGCCTCCAGAGTACAAAAAAAACCTGCATAAACTGTTTGATCACTGAAGAGTCCTTTCTCAGTTGTGATTTTGACGGTTAATTTCCTGAAAACATGAAACAATTTTAACTTTTACAATAATTTATCCAACAAAAGCTTTATTAGAACTGAGTTTCTCTTTATTTATGAGAAGAGTGAGTGGAATTTGAATTGGCTGCAGACATGAGAAAACAATGTCATAACAAACAAACATGTATAAGCAAGAAGTAACATTAAATACTACAGTAATTATGATGTGACAATACCACAGTTATACTATACGTTGTGCTACAATTTGGTAGTTCTTCCTGAACGGTGCCGATTCAGCTAATATTACAAACAAATGAGAATGAAATTTTCCATACCTTGCAGTAATATCTTTGCAAAGTAAATCTTCTCTTCCATCTCCATTGAAATCAGCCACATATTTTAAAGATCCTGTGCATCCTGATATATGACCTTTCCACATGACAAAATTTAAAGCGCCTGTCTCGTCTGCGTGACTAAGCTTACTATAGCAATACATAATATATTAACTGAAAATAATGCGGCAAAAACATATATAAAGGCAGGAATAAAAGAGATACATACAAAAACTTATTTTTGCTGCTACAAAGAAGATCTGTCCTTGTATCTCCATTGAAGTCACCAAAATACCATTCTGTGTCTGGCTCAGAACCGCACAGATATTCAGCAACTGCTACTGGATTTAAATCGAAAACATGGAATCCATCTGATAAAAAAGCATGTAGGTATAATGATGATAGCTATAGCAGCGCTTCTTACACTTTCCAGTGCAACTAATCAAAAAGTCTATGTCACAAAATTTCAACCAAGTCTCCTACTAATATTCAAAGGTAATTTCTGTCTTACCTTGCTTCCTATAGTATAATTTGTTTCAAATACATAGAACAATTTGTTTTAGGATTGAGAATCGGTATTTCAATTTTGTTGATAAAATAAGAGCACAATGACAGATCTAACACCCAAAGCTTCATGGGGGTGAATGTCTTAGCAGGCTTTTATCAATGTAAGCACAATGTAATGCATTGGCAAGTGTTTAGTGCTACGGTTTTATATCTGGACAACTATGTTTTAAAGCATGTGGTGCATATGAATTTCCCTTATGAAGCTACATTTCCTTTGTGACCCTGGAAATAACTGCCCCCCACTATAAACAGTGTTGTATAAACTTCCAACTTTCGTTTACCAGGGGACTAAACATCCATCTAGTAACCTATTATTTGCACCTTGGTCCGCACAAACATCTGCATTACATTTCTCAACTTCTTCTTTGTTTCCTGTACATTCAACAATTTTACAATTCCGTTTCCTGTAAAGAATTTTAAAAAACGTGGTTTTGGTCAAATGCCTTAAAAACACTAACTTCATTATCTAACGATGTCTACTGCTTACCTTGCTCGTTTTCCATCACAAGTTTTGGAACAGCTTGACCACAGAAGCCAATTATCCCACCCTGTATCAGGAGGAATAGGTTTTTTGACACATTCATTTGTATTGCAAGGTTGTGATTGTGAGCCGCCGTCTTCAGGAGAACAACTGTTAACTGATTGTTTTAATGAATCAAGGCACTGCCGTTTTCTTGTCTAGAGATAACATTGGAAATATGATAGTCGAATACAAGGAATAAAATTACAGGATATGCAATCGTAGTTCACCTGTTCACCACCGTCGCATCGCTTGGTGCATTCACTCCATTTCTGCCACTCTCCCCACCTGGCTTTATAAGCATACACAAGAAAATGAGGATGGAATTTTTACTTCATATACAGGTTAAAAAAATGAATGTATCTGGATTCAGATATCTAATTTCTCACCTGGCACGGAGCATGCATTCTTATTACATTCCTGTTTCTCTGTACTCGCTCCACCGCAAGAGCCTGTTTTACAATTTCTCTTCCTTGGAAAAAGCATTTTGAATCAAGAATATAAAATGGAAACGTATATAACAAAATCAATCTGTTGCTACATTCGCAAAAAAAACGATACATACACATAACAACACACGTTTACATTCATCAGAAGTGCAGTCCAAAAAACAGTTTTTCGGTGTAATGAGGCATATGCCTTCAGTATGGTATGGTAACAAAATGAGAACGTAATGAAATGATATTATTATTTTGGATTTTCCTCCCTAATAAGATGAAAATTATGAAATTCCAAGCACAGAGAAAAAAACTATTTCCATCCTAAAAAAAAGCTCCTATGCCGGGGCATTTTTACTCTCGCAATACAATTGAGTTTACTTAATTTGAGAGTCCACTAACTGATAAACAAGATATATAATATTACTTTTTACTATTTCTATTCCACCAGTTACCAACATAGTTACCGGATCTAGATTGTAATGATATCTTCTTCAAACATTCAAACAGAACCAAATTTACAAGGCTGGAAAGAAAACCAATTTCGAAATTCCCAGTACTCTAGCTTACCGAGATTTTTCCCCGCCACCGCAGGTTTTTGAACAGGCGGTCCAGGGCTCCCAATTATCCCAGACACTGCCGGAAGTAGGCGCCGTCATCGATGTCTGCAAAGCTGTCGTCGTCGTCATTGCTGTCTGCAAAGTTGTAGTTGCTGTCGTCGTTTTCGTTGTCTGCAAAGTTGTAGTTGCTGTCGTCGGTTTCGTTGTCTGCAAAGTTGTAGTTGCTGTCGTCGGTTTCGTTGTCTGCAAAGTTGTAGTTGCTGTCGTAGTTTTCGTAGTCAGTAAAGTTGTCGGCGGCAGGGTAGTACAGGCTATAGTGTTACACGTTTTGATTTGACTGCCACCGTTACTTGGCGAACATGTAGTGGCAGGTTTATTTCCTTCTTTAAAGCATTGACGTTTTCTTGTCTTCAAAAACACAAGTATGTTTACATTTCAAGTGCGTTTTTAAAGCAAGAACTATACAGGACTAACCATTTCACCACCCCCACATTGTTCAGTACACTCAC
The DNA here is from genome assembly GCA_013436065.1 of Halocynthia aurantium. Taxonomy (NCBI): domain Eukaryota; kingdom Metazoa; phylum Chordata; class Ascidiacea; order Stolidobranchia; family Pyuridae; genus Halocynthia; species Halocynthia aurantium. The sequence continues at coordinate 90,886 of QXVX01002165.1, read as the reverse complement.
TCCACGATCCCCATGTGCCCCATTCCGGTTCGCATTCTTTTGTATTACAAGAGTATATTTTTTTGCTTTTTCCACTGCAATGCTTCAACTTGCACTTTCTCTCTCTTCAAACAAAATCCATGTTTGAAATAAAGCTTCTTTTTGAATTTAATATTGTTTTTACCCACCGAGTTTTTCTTCCTCTGCCGCATGAGAGCGAGCAAGCAGACCAATGTGTCCATTTATCCCAGCCGTCTCCTGGAGGTACCGGCTTTTTTTCACATTGCTTTGTGTTACACGTGTTTATTTCATTGTCACCGCGATCCCCGGAACATGTATTAGCAGGTTTGTTGTCGGGACTACGGCACTGGCGCTTTCTCGTCTAGTTACAGATGCAATTTCGATTTTACTTGTATGTGATACAGAACTAATTATGCAGTTAGTTACCTGTTTACCACCACCACATTTTCTAGAACACTGGCTCCAGCGACTCCACGCACTCCACTTTGGTTTCGGCTTTACTGCAACAATACTACAATGATTGACATCGCTCTACTGTTAAAATATAAAAGAATCAACAGGCAGAAATACAAATACCTGGGCAAGGATTTTCACCGCATTTTTTGCGTTCGTTCGTTTTTCCGTCTCCGCAATCTCCAGGTATGGTGCATGTCCTTTTCCTAAGCATCAATAAAATGATTGCATTTATAATAAAACATACTCTTATTCTAAATTACACTATGATAAACAATCAAAAGTTAAGAAAGTCTTTTAGGGACAATTCAGGCATTCTCAATTTCCATTATCGTGCCCTAAAACGTATTATGCGTCCATTTGCTCTAATGCCTTGCATGGATACCAAACAGGCGAAAACTTTGAACCGGGTAGAAAATGGTAGTCTGATGACACTGCTGACGCTACTAGTAAAGTGGTTTAAATTCATATTGGAAAAAATACAGAAATGTTTGGATAATGAACACCTTGTTGCGCTTCCTCCATCACAAGTTTTACTGCAAGCAGTCCAGGATTCCCACTGTGACCAGTGTCCCTTACTAACAGCAATGTTAGGGCATCCTTCAGTTTTAGATTCCTTTATGGGTCCTGAATGCAGATAAAATAGACATACCATACAGATGATGAAGGACGGAAATCATTATGTGTAACTTCCAATTTTACCATCTGGAATGTAGCAATCTGAACTGGGTTTATTTTTGCTATTTTCACATATCTTCCATCTATCCTTTGATGACCCGATGCATTCGCTCCAAGGAGTCCAACCAGTCCAAGTTCCTGCAATTTGTTTAAAACAGTTAGCCCGAAGAAATCAGATTACAAACCCGAACTTACCTCCTTCCGATGACCGCTTGATTGGGCATTTATAGGCAACCAGCAATTTATACATATCGTCAGGAGTGAAATCCAGTGCGTAAGTGGACGGTACTTTGCCACTGGCTCTCAGGACGATCGTCGGATCTTCATTTATAGTGAATGAATATCCGGTGTAGTGCATTAAAGAACTGTCGCTGTATTTAGTAATTCTACTTATGTCCATATTTTCCGTGCATTTCTCAAAATTGCTCTGCATATCTGCAAAGAAATTTAATCATTATTCATGGAATCACAGATTTGTTAAAAACTTTATAGATTGATATAGATCGAAGATTGACATAAAAAAGATGAAATTCAGGAATTATCCAGACTAGAAAACCACAAGTGAAAATCTAGTTGGCGTATGTTGCTTACCCATGGTGCAGATGCTATTATCTACTTCAGCCACAGGCAGGATGTCACTAGAACTTACCATAACCACCTCATAAGGGTTGCATAAAACCAAAATTGACATAAAACATATTGATCAAAATACAAAAAGAAATACCTTTGGCAACATTTTCCAACCTGATCTCAACATAGCCATCCCGATCGAATCTATTGTGTTCGTGAGGATATCCAAGAATATGCATTGCCTCGTGTAGTGCTACGCCGAGCACGCAATACTTAGCCAGATTAAGTTGATATTTTTTGCCGTTCGGGTGACCTTTCGTGAACATTCCGACATCGGCCCTCGATAAGACGAAGAAGCCTTATGGATATCTCACTAATACAATTGCTCTAATAATAAATCAGAAGTAATTACCAGCAACCTTCCCCAGAGGTGACATGAACGTAATATTTTTCTGACTCTCTTAGAGCAAAGTCTATGCAGCTACGTTCGCTGATAGATTCTGCAAGTTTTTTCATTACTTCTACGGTTTCCGGTACTATAAAAGAAAAAAATGTCTTGCAACAAACCTAACTCTTACATGCAATGAAACACGAGAAGTAACTACACAGACTACAAAGCGGCATAGATGGATGCGAATTAAATATTAAAATCTCCCTCAGACATTTTCAAATGAAACATCACCTCCTTGCGGGCTGGATCTGGCCCGCGAGCCTTAGTTTGGTGACCCCTGGGTTACACTATATCAAAAAGATCAATCAAGTCATGAATGAAACTATTGGGGACCCTGAAACGGTCAATGGTCATGTCAATATTAAAATAGATATCAAATTTATTTCAACGTTGATTGTTGATTTTCACAACAAATGCACAATCACAAGTGACACAAACTGGTAAGTAATACTTTAGAAACAGATGAGAAAACCTACTTATATCATCAGCTAAATCATAAGGGACCTTGTGTCTTCCATTAACTGTGTACCGGTCCCACAGATTGTTTGTTATGTGATCATCAGGGAGACTATCATCAGCCTGAATACTGAACTCAGCCTCAGATGGCAGATCAGAAAACATCTGAAATTATATTAAAAACAGAATTGCATTAGGAATTCGAGATCAAACACATTCCTTGAAAATTGGTATATCTCAATGTCAGATTCAAAATGACATTTCAGTACAACATCAAGAAACTTTCTATTATTTGAGTGTACATATTGCAGTATCTCTGCAGTCACTTGAAAATGGCAGGGTCCTGTTATCAGGCTCAGGTATGGAAAAGGACAAATTTACACATTCAAGGGTTTGTGATAATGTTTCAAAAAACAACGAAAATAAATTGGTTCCCTAATACTTAGGCAGAGCATTCTTGCCTTCTCGGGACCCTCATTTTCCACAGAATAAAAACTGCTATTGAAAATTTAAATATCAAACAACAAGTTGTTTTACAAAGCTGAGTAGTAAGAGTTATGTACCGAGATGATTATCTCAATAGAATCTTCATCAAAATGAATGTCCCCTTGGAATCTTCCTTCGACGGCACATTCACAACCGATCACACAACCTTTCTTGTCAGCTTGGTATCCGATGGGGCAGGATGCGGGACAAACAGCTACGTCAAAACTACATCCTAGTGCTGGATCAGTAAGATAAAAATAATCTGTTATAAAACTTACTTACTCTGTGTAATGTTTTCTAAGTAAATATACTTTACCTCAATAACTGAATTTAAAGTTTCATTTTACACAGTTGTTTTATATCGGCAATCAAAAATTCACCGCTAGGTGCTGCTCATGTAATGTACCGATCTATGTGTGCGAGTCGTCTGGATACACGGAAATTACCGAAACTACTGCAATTAAAACATACCTAGGCATTCGTTTATCTGTCCTGGTGTTATTCTTTCACCTTTGCATCTCTCCCTCAGGGCACTTTGATATGGAGTTTCCGGTGAAGCTTTGGCAAAAAAATCCAACGTGGAAGTGTTAACATGGTGCAATGAAAAGGCGATAATTTACTTACCGAGTAAAACTATGATGACAGTAATGCCGATCAACAGAATTATCAGAATCCCGAACGGGAGAAAACGATAGGAATTAGGAGTTGATTTTTTCGCGCGAGCGGCTTATAAAGCAAGAATAAGAGAATGTTACAATCCGATTAAATTCTTAACTTTGATTGCATACATACCCCGCGATCCTGCTCCTTGCGATCGTGCTCCTCGCGATCCTGCTCCTCGCGCTCGCGATCGTGCTCCTCGCGATCGTGCTTCTCGCGATTTCTTTTTAGGCATAACTCCTACAGCGAAATGCCTTTACATGCAATAAAGCGAGTTTAATAAAAAACTTTCGGCATACTATTAACTACAATATGATAAAACAGCAAAGAAATTCCAGAAATAAGTTCAGTTGCATCACCCGCTCTACAAAATGGTAGCCCCCACAAAATAGTCTGTGATTTGTTACGTCACAATCCGCAGTTCAGTTGCGAACAGTTTATCCGCTATTCGAAATTACCATTTTGAGTTCCTTGTTCTATAGATTCTAATGAGATATAACTGAAAGGACAATAATATATATAATATTACTGTAAATGAGCGAGCCTTCTCTACTTCTGTATAAGATTACTTTTGCATGTAACAGCGAAATTTGAACAAAGTATAGTACATTATTACGTGCACATGCATGCTGACTGTCAATCAAGACGGCAAGTACGTTACACAACTCGAATGGTATTTTTTCAGCATCGTAATGCATAATGTAAGCATGCGTTATTCACCATACGTAAAATTATGTATATTATTTGAAAGGTTTACATATATATCAGCTGTTGAAACGTATTTAACATACACACCCTGTTATTTCTTTTTCTCAAACACAGAACTAATTTTGTAAACTTAAGGGTAGTAAATAACATCATCATGGAATCCCCGTTGTCGCCAGAGGCCATATCACAAATGCTGAAAGGAATTGACAGATATAATCCAGAAAATCTATCGATTTTGGAACGCTATGTTGACTGGCAAATTAAGTCGGGTTCCTATGATCTACCTGCAAATTTGGCCGTTCTGAAGCTTTATCAATTCAACCAGTCCTACTTTAACTTGCACGTAGTTTGTCAAATACTGCTCAAAGCACTTGCAAATCTTCCCGAGCCAGACTTCTCACTGTGCACGAGTTTGATAGATCAAACGCACTTGGAGGATCCGAATATCGGACGTCTCTTGCTGCTGCATAACTTGCTGGAGACGTGCAAGTTTACAAAGTTTTGGGAAGAGCTCACTGCGCCTCCCGAGATCACGGCTGGAGTCATTGGATTTGACGAATCTGTGAGGAGGTTCATATGTCATGCGGTGTCTGTCTCTCACCAAAACATCGATGTGGAAGACTTGCGTGAACTCTTAGGTTATTTAGATGAGGAGGAGCTAAATTATTGGATTGAAACGTCCATGTGGACCCGCAAGGAGAACGGCTTGGTTGCAGTAGCTAACCATGAGGAAAATATTAAAACAAAAAACATTGTAGAAAAAGTAGATTTTGACAAAGTACAAAATGTTATGTTGTCCACTTGTGTTTAGAACTGAATTTAAATTTTATTGCTTTGTACTTGCTGACATAATTCAAATTAATAGAGTTTATTGTCATCAAGGTCTGCTTTGCTTCAGACAGAATTGCTGTTAGGAATATTGAGAGTGAAAAGGGAAGAAATTATATCTTCAGTAAAGCAGACCTTTTTGTTGTTTCTCTTCACCAATTGTGGATTTGGGTGTGGTTCGATTAAATATCGGGGTAAAACCGTGATTATGTGGTACAAAATTATAAATAAATTGCACTCGTGCTTCATAACCAAATCAAACGAGAATATCAAAAACCTCTAATGGAATTCTAATATCTTGGTTAAATTTTATGCGACACATTGACCAAACAATCACAGGTTCTACCCTTGAAATATTAGGTGAATAGAACGTAGAAAAATCTGAAAAACAGTAATGAATATTTTCATTGTACTAAAAATAAATATGAAATGTTTTAATTAGAACTGCTTCATTACTAATGTTTAGAGAATAATTAAATAAATCAAAGATTGAAGTTTCAAAACTGACAATGGCGCATGCATTGGAAGAAATGGGCATAGCGGGGCGGACATTCCTGCAGGAAGCATTAACGAACACGACAGATCCGTTGGGTGCTATTGAAGAGTTTCAGCAAGAAAACAGTATCCTATTGCCTTCTTTACAACCGGCATTACCCTTACTAGGTAAATAATCCGAATGTTGACAGAATACATAAAATCCAAAAACTTAATTCCAATTTCTGTTAAAAGATTTGCATGGTCTGAAAAGAATAGATTTTCATCAATCAGTATTTGAAGAATTGCGCGAAAAACTTTTGGAACGCATCGGTCAGATTTCAAAATCGGGAGACGAGGATGCTAACGATAAGCTGGAAGCTATTTTAGAGAAGAGTTTCCCACTTGTTAAGACAAAATCTTTGGAACCGGTCACCATGTGTCTTTTTAAGCATCTGCCAGAGGTTAGTTAATGAGATAACTTTGTCTGCTTCAAGTGGTTTTGTGCAGTAATTCTTTTTTATTACTAAAGGTGCCTGAAAAATATTTGAAATCTCTTGTAAAAGACAAGGATCTTTACACAAACAGCCCAATCGAGGTAAAACGCCAGATATGGCAGAATAACCAGACGATGTTTGGAGATGAAGTTTTACCATTACTAACACAATACTTGAAAGAAAAAGACACCATAATATACTCGATCGAATGCGCAGTAAACAATAATTTTTTCACTTCTCTGCCGAAACAAAGGCGCCAAGGGAAGGTTGTGAAGCAACTAGCAACAATGATAGGTATGGTGATAATTTATCAAAAATACAGTTGAATATTATTCCGTAATTTTCGATTTATACACGCAGGTAAGAATGTGCGGCTGTATGACATGGTTTTACAATTCTTAAGAACCCTTTTCATGAAAACCAAAAACGTTCATTACTGTTCGCTGAGGGCGGAAATATTAATGGCATTGCATGATGTCGAGGTAATTACGAAATATAGTCGCAAGTAACATTCTTGAACCTAAAAAATTAAATATTCGTAATTCAACCTCATCTACAGATAACGGAAGTGTGTACGGTCGATCCATGTTACAAATTTACCTGGTGTTTGGACGCATGCATCAGGGAGAAATTCGTAGATGTGAAACGGGCGAGAGAACTACAAGGCTTTTTGGACAGCGTTCGGAGAGGGCATGAACAAGTCTTGGGGTATTACAGGATATTTCTGAAGCATCCAATACTCGATATTATGTGAATAATGTTATTTTAATTTTACAGAGACCTGTCCATGATACTTTGCGATCCCTTTGCAGTGAACACGATGCTATGGAGTATTATGAAAGTTCTGCAGGAGATTATGACCAAGGAAACGTTGCCAAGAGTAAGTTGGTCTCTCTCGACTCATTTCCACCAATCCATTTCTTGTTTAATGACAATTTACTTGCAATCATTTCAAGGATAGCGCCGAACTTGTTTTGCTCATAAGGATGCTAGCCCTTGGTCAATCGGCTTGGGAGATAATAAATAAGCAGGTTCCGGTTTTATGTTTATCAATTTTTACATTGTACTATTATTCATACATGCCATATACAATTATAACAAAGGTTTTCAAGGAACCCCGTGTAGATTTGGACATCATTACTCGGTTCATGCCCTCTATGGTAGGGGTAAGCATATGCAGCAATATAGTGAGCCTGCAGAAAAAAACAGGAGATTTCCTTAGGAATAACTCTGAAGAGAGCTCTTCCGAAGACAAGTCAAAAAAACCTGTGAGTGACGATAAGGCAAATGCTGATGATAGTGCAGCTGTACAAGTTGTCATAAAGTATGTTTTCGTGTCTAATTCAGGTTAGAAAATTATTCCTAGTGCTTGCAGGTAATATTAATGCCTTTTTCATCATAGATTTCTACAACAAGACCCTTTATGCTGTCACATACTGATGTGGTACACGCTGTACCTAGTGAAACATCGCAGGAAAACTCTGCTCACGAAAATTTTACCATTGTTAGGTAGAGAAATTATTACTGGAATAAATTATATTGAACAATTCACCCATATTTAGAATCTTGGTGTGATATGTAAAGCTGTTAACATTGCACTGTTTTGGTATTGGATTTAGTGCAATGCAAGGTCCATGAGTGAATAAAAAGCAAACAAACCAACGATTATTATGTATGTTAAGAAAATGTATATACCTCTATCTTGTCAGGTAAACATCATAAAGAAAGCGTTTCCGATGCTATATACCTGCATGCCGTTGTGGCACAGCTTGCTATGATAACCGGACCATCCACTGAAGATCTACTTTCAGACGATGAGTTTTGCGAAGGGCTCTTCAAATTCCTTCTTCCTGGAAGACAAATAAAGTAGATCAAGTATTTCGGCTATCACATGCATGTGCAACCTTGTAAAACTCTTTCTTTTTCACAGAGAAGTGACACAGAAACAAATTTTACGCTTGTTGTACTACGTGTGCCATAGATTGCCGACATCTCGCTTGAAGACGGTCATGAGCAAGCTGGAATCTAAAGGGAAAAAGGTTAATTTGTATAATATTATCTACATCCAGTATAAATATGTTGTGAAAAAACATTGAAACTCACCTCCTTGTTGTTGCACAGTCCGAGGCAGTGGCAGTGACTCAACTTTTTGGAAAAGTGAACGAGAAAATTGCCGCAATGGAAGCGGCAGCCGCCGAAAAGAAAACTACCATGCAGGAAGATCTGTCCTTGCTGGGGGTCCCGACGCCTGCTCCGATTTAGAAATATTTATTGAATCATTATTTCTTTCTTAATGCCAATGTTTTTAAACGCCGTTACACCTTTGTTAAGTAAAAAAAGCACACATGAAATAAATGCTCATCTGTGCTTTAATCTTGCTTTCATAGAGCATATGTATAGTGAAAGTGAAAAACTTATTATAGCATAGGAATGAAGTTGTATTAAGAATTACAAAGAAAAATTTGTGTGTACATGTGCAGATGTATAAATGTTATTACATAGCTGGCTAGACATTCCTAGCTAGCTAATTGCTAAAATATGTGTCCTAGGGCCTAATCAAAGTAAACCTTTAATTCTCCATATTATTAAGCTTGAGCCACTACACATTATGCCATATTTGGGCCAGAAATTTCAAGCCAACGCATGTTACCTTAGCTTTTAACAGTAACGCAAAAACTTTAATTATTACCGTGACACTTCCCGAATACAGTATTACTATTACTGTTGTTATTGCACTGAAAGCATGCTGCAAGCAGTTATATCCACCCCTAGACCGGGAAGAAACAGTCTAGTTGGGATAATGAACAAATAACTCAATAATCAAAGCATAAAACAAGATAAATTGCATGATAATTCAGATTGGTCGGTACAGGCGAAATACAGTAATACATACACGGATAATCAGTGAGCGGTAAAACAAAAGAAAAAACCTTTCAGCAAAAAATCAAACTGCACTAGCACTGACTAAACACAGCCAAACGCTGACCAGCAGTGTTATACAATTAAAAATAAACTTGAAATGAAGAATGCTGATTTCAACCAAATAAGTCATTGGAATGTAAATCTTCATGCATTACAGCATTACCCAACCAATATTTCGAGAACTTGTTTCATGTAAAAGTAGGATAGAGAAAAGAATTGCAAGATGATCGCTATAATATCTCGACTTACTAATTCTGATATTCAACCCATATTAGATACAAAAATAAAACGGAAAAATCTGACATCTTCTGGCATACACCAAGTATACTTATTGCTATTTAAAAGTTTAAAGCAATATCTCTTATTCTAGTTGCAATGCTGAATGCAAAAAGTTTACAGTGGGCATCCCACATCTTCACTAAAATGTCAATTCACCTCAGACTTGACAAGCGATTGGGGAGCGGGACAACTCGAACTCACAGTAGCACTCAATTTTCTCTGTATTCCAGGATTGGCATTATCACTCTGAATTAATGAAGATCCTGCCTCGGCTATGAGAGAACTTCCCAGGTTAGGAGTGTCCATTGGAGTTGATTGCAATCCATTAGTCCATTGCATGAATGATGGGAATAGAACATGGCTGTTACCTGATCGCATAAAGATAAGTTACCAGACTAATTTAATGCATTTAACATGATGATCCCAGACTGCTATGTACTAATGATGCTGCAGATGGAAAGCTATAGATACCAATCTATAAGAATGGTTTTTAAGAGTGCAAATTCATAACAACAATTTACGATTTGATATCACAACTAAATCAAGTAACATGCAAATCTATGTCAACAAATTTTGTCGAATAAGATGACAATTGCATCATTAAAAAAATCATTTGTGCACGGGGGTCTGTTTCTGGCACGGATGTGGCCAACTTTTTTGATTAATTTTTGTGAAAGAGCAAACTTGCCCTTCGTGATGTCATAGGTTTAATAAACTATAAACTCCGTAGATTGAAAATATGCTTTTAAGTCGTCACAATATAAAAGTAATGTGAAGCTTGTAAAGCTGATTTACTTATAATTTGCTGCTCGCGACAGGATATCTGTATGAATGCTATCTACATCTACTTCTTTTACAGTGTTACATTCTTCTACTGAATTGTGACATAACTACATTGAAGACACAATACAATAGCAGATTGTGAACAGACGGAACCGCATTGTTTTTTTAGTGGATGAAGTTGCCATCTACTATTAGATAAGTATATAGAGTGCATAACAATTGAATAAGCTAAAAAACCTGTCGTGGAATAGAGATTCTGCTTAGGTGATGAATTCTTTCTACCCTTTTTGTCTCTCCGAGTTCTCGTTTGCAAAGCATTCTTTTTCATAGCAAGCGGGCGAGGAACCTTGTGATTGAAAAAAATTATGAAATGGATAAATTACGACAGGGGTGAGCCTAACGAATATTAAAAATAAAAAATACACTTGCAAAAATTAAACAATGTTAGTCAATGTAACAAATCACTCACCCCATGTAAACGGTAATAAAGCCCACAAGCATTACACACAAGATCTCCTTTAGAACTGCGCCTCCACAGGGTAGTGGTCGTTGTATTACAGTTGGAACAAACCATTCCATTTTTTGAGTTGTCCACTGGCTGATGCTAATATATCAAACATAACAATCGAAACTTCACCTGGAAATTCAACGATAACTCTAAAACATATACCGTCATGCTAACGCACCTGAGATAAGTCTTGATAGAACCTTGATTTGACTTTACTGAAATCTGGTTGCAATGAAGCGATTTTTCTTGCACGCTTAACTTTCATCAGCTGATGACTTTTTAAGAGACGTGGCACAGTGACCGCATCGTGTATAGAAGTGCTGCTCGAAGGTGACTGTACTGGATCTTGTTTAGCGTCCGTAACCTCAACATCCTTGCCATCATCTTGTTGCTGTTTGTGATGAAGATGATTGATTTCGGCAGCAATCGCTATAGCTGTTTCTTGCACGTTAGGTTTCAACACCTTTCGGGGATTCGTCACTCCCTCAGTTTCGTTCTCCTCACAGTATTGTTCGGGGGCTCCTTTCGTCACGGAATTCTTTTTTACGCTCGTCACTTTTCTGCCTAGCTCAAATATTTTTTCCTGCATAGGCAATAGAGTGGAAACCACTGATGAAAGGTCAGCCTGCAGGCCAGCGATTGAATCGAAAAGCGATGCTATGTCGAGTTCGTTCATTTCATCTTGTGGGATCAAAGGCAAAAGATTGATGTCATCGGACACAAACTTTACACTCATCCTAGTGGTACTGAGCAGAGATAGAAGGTTCATCATGTCTTCAATATTATCCTTGCGTATAGAGAGACCTTCTCTCTTAAATCCACAAGAGTCTGGAGCACAGTGGGCCCAGAGAACCTCTCTGGAATTTCTGATCATATCATCGGTAAACATTAAGTGTTTGTTAACGATTTCGATGAGTTTATTACGTGGTACGACTTGTATTTTGTTGCATAAGAAAGTCAAAATGTTGTCAACAACGAGTTGCTTCTCTCGTTCGCTTGGCGAGTACGATTGGTCCCAACCGGAGTTGGTGTTTGAAGAAATTTCTTGCTCACTCATCGTGCTATTCAAATTATAGCACTAGATATGAGAGATTGTATATCTTGTTCACAGGTGAACAGAAAGAAAGGTCTCTTGCAAGGATTTTATGGCCTGATCGAGTATAGTGAGAGTAAAACCTAAGTGGAAAAAAATGTTTCATTACATACCTGACTCTGATAACAGCAACAAACCTCAGTTAAAGTGATGAATAGTTCCTCAAAGTGTTAGCAATAGTGTAGGCATAATGCAATTATATTTGGAGGCAACACTAATACTAAGCGAACACTACCAGCTGTTTCTTTCATACCCGTTTGTTAGTGTCGTATTTCACCTTGGGTTCAACTTGAATTAATGCTTGCATTAGATTACAATAGAAGAATACAATCAAACTACGATTCTATTAACTTCCTGTCAAAACGACAAGCATTAAGACAATCAAACTACGATTCTATTAACTTCCTGTCAAAACGACAAGCATTAAGAATACAATCAAACTACGATTCTATTAACTTCCTTTCAAAACGAAAGAACATTGACGTTGGTAATTTTTCGCTTGTCGTGAAGCAGTAAAAAAGGATCCAACAGAGGTCATATCCGTTCGCCCATAAAATTAGTGACAAGATATATAGACGTGTAGGGGATGCGCGTTCTCTGTACAATTATACTCTCTATAGACGTACTGAAAATATGTAGAAGATAATAACTTCAAATGATAACAATATTTAATTCCAATATAAGTGTTTATATTACTGTGTAATAATCAAGCTCTTTCATATTCAGGTAATTAAATTACAGCACTTTGCTTTTTTCTGTCCGGACGTATACTTTCTTTAGAAAAAAAACTCTGTAGCACGCAACTATCAATAAATTCTATCCGATCACTAGAGATCTACTTTCTTCCTATACTATTACTTCGTAAATATTACTTGCAGTTCCTGCCCATAGAAACCATTCCCTTCATTGACCTATCCCGTCAAGCATAATTGCATAACAGATCTTCTGTATAGTAGATTGCAATTTACAATGCGCCTTCTATCAATGGCTAGTCTTCCCCCATGACCCGAAACCCTCAGTTGGACACTAGCGGCGACAAATAATGTTTACTTAATACGAAAGTATTCCCTTGTTTGTTTATTCGTAGATAAACACACTTCTGAACTAACAGGTACAAAAGTGCAAACATAACTAGAAGATTACTACACTTCTAACAACACCGGTGCTGATCAACAACATATTAACACGTTACTACTAATAAAATCAGAAAATTCATCTGTCGCACTTCCTACTTTTCAAGGCCTATTACTATTAACATGGATTCTTCTAACACGATGTGGTCTCCCTGAACCATCTTCCAGGCCTTCGTCATCACTCTGACAGTGATGTACCACCATATGATGGCCGGACTTATTAAGTACATAGTCTCCTCCAGCACCGCAGCTGCATTCTGGATGGTGTCCAGAAGTACCGTGTCTGTCTTGTTCATATAACAGTATATTTAATGTTTCTTCGTAAATTCGTGCCTCTGGGAATTCAACCTGGAATTATTGGCAAAAGGTTATATAAGAATACTAGCACAAAACCTCGGTGCTCTTTTGGGTAAGCCTTATAAGGACTGTGTGTAAGTTTCCAGTCAAAAATAGAATAGGTTAGTAATTTCAACCGCTAGGGAGCGGTAGAGCACTAAATTTGAGTCAAATCCATCTAACTATTTTGGTTTTGTATGGTGTAAAACAAGTGAATACACACACACATCTACTTGTATTTATCTTATCTATGACATACGAATGTGATCAGGGACACCTATCCACTGGGTTCAATAAATATATCCATGCGTTACAACACAAACATACTTTCGTCTGTTTTTTTTCTGTGGCATAAACGATCGAAGTGCAACATATCTCTGCTACTTTGCGCCGTCTTCCATAGAATGACCAAACGCATATTTCGTCTCCTATTGTGTCCTTCATAAACAGAATCCGTCCGTTGAAACGCAATGATAGTTTGTCAAAGAGTTCAATATTTTTTAGCATGTTATCATCTGATGAGCTGAAAATAGAAGTTACTAATTAAATATATATATAGGTAATCTTGAAAACTAATGATATTCTTTTATAATAGTAATTTTCCTTTCAACGTAGATATAAAAGTACAACTTCAAAATTAAATTTCATCTCGGTAGAGAAGGGAAGACCGAACAAATCCCGTAGATTAGAGATGTAGGTACTAGAAATTTACTAACCTAGTGTACGAGTACTTATTATTTCCTCTGTTATACATGAATTTTACAATAGGTTTATTGGTTTTTTTGACAAGTTCTTGTTCCTCTTTCATCGACGTTAAAAGGGGCACTCTGCATATCGGATCGACTTCCATACTTTTCTGTTTGAGGGCGAGATCGCATTGTGTGATGAGACCTGAATCAAAAGAAATGTGCTAATAAATATTACAACAACACAGCAAATTTTATTCTCTCTTGAAATACTTCACACCTTGAATGAGATAATACTTCGCCTCGGCTAGCAGTTCAGCGATTTCATAACGACTATCTGGCAAAACAATGGAACCGTCGCGGAGATAATTCAAGATCGTTCCGAAATGTTTTCCGCATCGATCAATGAGAATCCAGCCTGATAGGAAGAAGGACGAAGTAAGACTTCTGCCTAAGTAAAATAATAAAACTCTCAGCACCTTCACTATCAGTTAAAACTTCCATACGACCGCTGAACATCGCTCTTAACATATTGTCTTCTTTCGTCAGAGTTCCCATAGTAGTATAATGTAAAGATCCACCGACATTGAGTTTCACATACTTGCTTGTATTATGAGACTGACCTGAGGGAAGAAATTGAAATAAAGATAAATTATCATTTATATAGTGTTTATGGTTTGTTTTTCCAACACTGATGAAAATCAGAAAAAACATCTTTTTAATATCCAAGGAATTTACAAAACTATATCTGGAGTTATACAGTCAATGATTTGTGTGATTGTAATATACTATAACACCTAAACTCAAACAAACTTGTATATTGGGTCGTCGTCTCGGTAACATATACACGTAAATTACCAAATGTAAATACCTTTAGAGGGCGATAGTTCTTGATTTCTCTTCGTTTTAACGATAACTGCGGAATTTAAAGGGGTCGATAATGGTACACTGCTCGAGGCACTGGTTCCTGGATGACAGACGTGAACGCTGGACTCTCGGACTACGTTGTGGTTAACATTATAACCGGTCGGATGCACGGTGACTACGTCTGGTGCTTCTCCCGATATTTCCAAAGAATTGTTGTGAGAAGCCATTGAGCATAAGCAACGATAAATATATTTACGGAGCAGAGAATAAATGAAGCCACGAAAAAACTGAAAACACCAAACAACGACTAATTATGAAAATCAGAAATTCCCTAAACAACAACAACGCCCTTACAACAAGCAAATGAACTGAACGAGAAAAATATTAAAGGGAAAATAATAACCTTTGAACCTAAACCATATTGCGCAACGACGTTGCGAAGCAATTTGTTCCTGCAAACTAAACTCATCGAACTTTTCTTTATTTCCATGGGATGTTCAGATAATTCAAACCAAACCAAACTTGATCTCAAATGAAAACTTCTTATAAGAATATCACCTTAAAATAACATAATTAATTGGCCGAGAAAAAAACAGACACGGGAAGAAAATCGTATTTGAATTTTAAATATATTATTTATTCCTTGTCAAAGTCCTTTGTTTCTCTGCATGTTCCACTGTTTTTTCATCGACGAACAAACCTTTCCTTCTTCGAACCGCATTCATATATTTAGTGCCAAGGTTTTCGAAATCTGCCTTCTCCCCAAAGTGCTGTATTTCCTCTTCTGTGGTGGGTACCCAAAAAGGATCGCTGTTAACAACCTGATTCAAAAGACGTGAATGTTGATTTCTTTATACTCAAAATTCAACTGATGACTTAACATGCTAGCTAGCATCTATTTTATTATCAGCTGCATTGTACTACATACTTCCCAATGACTGAACATCAGCTGGGGACTTGCCAAGCCGCTGGTTCTTTTACGAATCTCTTCAGCAAATCCAAAACTTTCTGCAACCGGCAGAGTAGCTTCCACATTAAATATATCACTTCCCTCTCTCATTTCTTCTTTGATTACACGGCCTTCTCTTTTTCCCAACACTGCATAAACCTTACCTACAATGTACATAAACATAGTGAACAATTTTTTTTTCAAGGAAAAGAAAGACAGTGATACCTAGTACATCAGCAGTTGCCTGAATGTCACATGTGTACATGGCAGCCATGAGCCTCTGTGGCTGATTCTGAAACCCTAATCGGCATGCATCCTTCATGGATGAAATTAATTGGCCGGAGAGGGAACTGAAGTAATCCTTTTTGCTGTAGAAAAGTAGGGCATTTATCAAACTGATCAACAACGATTATGATGAATAGCTACGATTATGAAACACAACGAAAAGTACAGCATAGTTGGTATAGTTAGGGTACTTACTTCACAGCACTTGGTTTTGCCAATTCTGAATCGTTGCCCAACACTGCTTCACCATTTTCCACAGAACCGTCAAAATAGTTCCATTCTTCGAGAGAGAAACATACTCCTTGCATAGGTTCTTCACATAGCGGACCAGCGAGTGTAGCAAGTTGGAAGCCGCTCGAAACGCTGTTATCCAATTCTCTGTATGATTTACTGCAATCAAGATTACTTTCAATAACCGACCATATGGAAGGTCTGTTATAGTCTTTCACCCGGTTAAGCAATATATTGGGTCCACAGTGTCTTGGACCAAATGCCCAGATGTTGTCTGTAGCATCTGCCCAACTTCTCTTTCCGGACTTCATAAATTCTTCTCTGATTAAATCTTGTAATTCTTTCAGATTCTTCAGGGTTTCGTCTTTGACCGGCTTATGTTGCACTTCATCTGTGTGATCTGATGTCTCTCCCTGAAATAAAAATTAAAAAGTAAGCAATACAATGAAATCAAATATGCACCGCAAGGTGTGCCTAATACTAAATACTTTCCTATTCCCTCTTGATAATATGAACCCTCAACATCGGTGAAAGTGTACATTTAATTGTAACTCTTACCTTAATTGGTTTTGTGACTTTATAGTTAAAAAAAATATTCTATGTGTGATGAAAACATTATAATTCAATGTCTAATTCCCATAATTAGATATGTCATGACAAAATTACAACAATATGTTACGCACGTTGTCTAAAGATTCATTGCTCAAGCACGATCCAGTGCTTTCGGTTCTTTTTCTACGAAGTTTTTCTTCTCTATAGGAAGAATCGATGCTGTTCAAGTATTTTATCAAGTCAGTGTGCTTTTCAATGATCCTGGAGATTTCATCAGGTAGCGGAATGACACGAAGAATGAGCTCGCACTCGTTGCCCGGTGTTCGCACCGTCACGAATCCCTTGCGTCCGTAGAATTTAATTCTTTTACTTTTGGTGTTTAAATGCTCTTCAGAAATATTTTCCTCTAGAAGAATCTCACAAGATGAGTATTTGTATGGGTAGGTAACAAGGTTGTTAAAGTTGGCACGAACTGACCTTGCTCTTTAGTTTTATATTTTTGCATCAAGTCTTTATCCTGCGTTCCGATCAGCTCGTTCAACATGTCAACCTTTGGTCTTTCAATCACGGTTTCCCTGAACGGAACTATGGGTGAAGACGCATTGATTTCAATCTTGGCAAATCTATTGAAAACATTGAATTATGGATTTAGAAATGGTTCTGTGTTTTGAACTTTATTATCCTAGTCTAAAAATTCAATCCCTTGTTATTGAGATTGAGGTTAAACCTCTGTATAAATTTCCTTGCTTGAACCAGAAGAGCATACCACATACCTCTGTCTGAGATCATCCAAACAACGTTGCAGATGTACCTCGCCTGCAGTGACTATCACTTGTTCACCTGTTTCCTGTACTAGTACACGCACACATGGATCAGCTTGATTTAACAATTTCAGTCCTTCAGTGAGCTGGCCCATTTGACCTTGGAAGCAAAAATCAGATATATTAGAATAATAATTTCCAATTTATAAAAATGAAAATGGTTGCGAACTCAAAAGATTAGGCTCGACAGCAACTCTTATTATGGGCGAGGTATCCATGGACATCGCGTTGAATGGAGGGCAGGCTACGGTTGCAGAAAGAGTGGCTGAATTCAGTATGTGGTCTTCCAATCCAGCTATCCCTAAAATTGAAATGTTGTCTTTAAATGTGTAAGAATTCACGAGTTTTCATCATACAGTATAAAAATTTTAGGGAAAAAGACGCTTCAGTTACTCACACTCCACCACACAAAACCTCCTACATATCCAAATAACAGTAGAAATCAAACTGGTAAAAGATAGAAAATATATTTGATATATTATATATATTACTCACCAACAATATTCCCTGCTGGAACCTCTTCTAATTGCTCAAACTCTTTGCCCATAAATAAATACAAGTCTCCAATGGTGGCTCGTTTAATATGATGATAATCGGACAAATTATTCAAGACTTCATTCTCGTTCTGCAACAAATACAACAAGTATTCTATAATTATTTCATACATTACTGAATGTTTTACACTAAAATGCTTCGAATGGACATACTTTCTCTGAAAGCACTTTCGTGGGATCGTGTTTCGGACCAAGCACGTATATCGACTGTCCTTTGCGGAGAGTTCCGCTAAATACTCTGGCAAATGCGACAAATTTTTGCTGTTCAGGTCGTTGTAATATCTCCTGATCGTTCTGGATGTCATTGTCTTCAGCTGTCTCTCCATTTTCTCTGGCACTTATTTTTTCCTGCGCTCTTTGACGAGCTTGATCTCTTCTCTGGGTTATTTCTTCCATGGTTAATAATCTGGAAAATTAAATTATATTACCATTACGGACAAAATATTCCAAAATAATTCAGATGAATAGTTGACAGACCTTTGTTTATTCTGAGGCAAATTGCAAGGATCTATTGCAATCATTTTGGAAACGAGAACAATGATGGCCTGAGAAGCGTCACAAGCTAAGAAATCTATAGGGAAAAATGTATGATCATGAAATCATCTAAAAATTCAATTCGATTTAAGTAATGTGTGAGACTTTTAAGAGAGATATGACACGACAAAGCTTACGTTTTTTTAACTCTTGTGTCTCGGGTAAGAATGTATCAAAGCGATAAGCGGAGCCGCACATTAGCCCTTCAATGCGTTCTTCTGATATAGATAATGGGCTTGGAATGTGAAGACATACGCTTGCTTGAATTTAAAATGTTATTGTTAAGTCTTTCCAAACAGCATGAAATGTTTATTGAATATTAATCACTGATAGTAAAAATGTTAGGAAGGATACAGAGTACTGCATTTGCTAGAGGCAACCACTGACTACAAATTGAACGAAGATATGATTTTGGGTCGGTCGAAATCAACCTGACATCGCGGGAGTGAACAGTTATATTGAGAGACTTTACAATTTTTTCACTCCTCTCCTTGTCTCTTAAAAAAAATCCATAGTATTTCGAAATAAATATCATCATCACACCCCTCAAAAATAAATGAAAAATATTACCTTCGTTCTAAAACTGTATCATACAAAGACCATATATTCTCTAATATAAATTGAGCGAACAAAGTCTTCTTCCCCTTGACCTGGATGAGAATTGCAATGGTATTACGTTAAACACTATGATGACCAGAATTACAAAAAAAGTAACCTACTTGAGCCCCTTTAAGAATTTTCTTGGTTTTAACATTTGCATAATAATCTCCCCAAAGAGTTTTGTTCAAAACTTTTTCATGAATCCCAAGTTTCTTTGCATAGAGTTTGGCAAAATCTTCGATCCTACATTGATAATAATAGCTGTGATTCCTAAGCTAATTGTTGCGATAAGGAATTAAGGTAAAGAACTTATATAAGGAAAAACAGAATAACTACTTGAATCCCCAACCATCTGTTGCACTCGCAAATATAACATTTCCTTGGTCCGGCAGAAAATAGAGATGGGAATCGTCGATCAGCTCCAAACCAGCACTCCAATCATATATCATCTGTGATTATTCAAACGAAGAAAGGATTAGTTTAAAACAACGTTATTTTTCATCACTCTGGAGTATACTTCTGAATCCGGAATATTATCCGTGCTGTCTTCATTGGTGTTTCTGGTTGATTTTTCCATAACTTCTGCTGAAAATAAACTCCCCGTCACTGCGTTGACCTTGAAAAATGGGTAAGCAAAGTTATATCTGAAAAATAAATAAGGTATCACTAAATTGAACCTCATATTATACAATAGAAGCAGATAACAAATATCGGATAATAATATTGGGTGCATGGTTAGTATTAGGTTCTTGTCTTCAGGTAGTCTTACTCACCAACCTGAGACATAGTCTTACTTGTTCCAATAGCTGCTGCAAATGTATATAGGCCTCTTGAGGACTGAGTTTGAGTTCCATGATAAGTCTATCCATTTTATTGAACACCAAAATGGGTTTCAAACGTTCCAGCCAGGCTTGACGTAGCACAGCTTGAGTCTGTGCGACAAGAATATCGGATGATATATAATACAAGATGGCACAGCATTGATGGAAAACCACGCATGAAAATATATTTATTTACCGTGAAGGAAAATACAACATATATATTTAATAAAGTATTTATACTTTCTAGTAGGTTTATTATCACCTGAGGACAAACCCCTTCCACAACATCGACAACAATTAGAGCACCATCACACAGTCGAACGGCTGTTGAAACTTCGCTTGAAAAATCTACATGACCAGGAGAATCTATTAGATTGATAATAAATTCTTCTTCGTTGATCCCTGTAACAAATAAATAGGAATATTTTATGTCCTGTGATTATGTTAGATTGAAATATTATATTCAACTAATTATTTTCGGTTATATATAACGTATCTCGGAAGAGTTAAGGAACTCACTCGACTTGTAATATAAAGTGATTGCACTGGATTTCATTGTAATTCCTCTAATTTGTTCATCTTCTCTGCTGTCCATATAACGTAACTTGCAAAAAAATCAGAGAATTATTCATAAATATTTACTCACATTACACCATGAAGAAATAACTGTTGAAGTGAAGGACGTGCTGATGCGATACTGCCTAATTTTTATGCGAAATCAAGGCAAGCAAAATACTATTTGACGTATACTGTATTTAATGAATGTTGCATTCTGCGTGTGCAAATCGATTCAGTCATATATACACGGAAATTACACTCCTTTTATGTGCAAAAAATATTACCTTGCCCGCTGACCTCGATGAAATTACACCGTTGCTGGCGATCAAGTAATCAGCCAAAGTTGTTTTCCCTGAAAAATTCAAAAGTTTGTCATTTACTGAATAAAAAATGTCAAAATCTTGAGTACGAAAATACTTGTCCATTATTAACGTACCGTGATCGACATGGGCTAAAATACAAATGTTCCTAATTTTCGATGCGTTGCACTGAAGCTTTCTGATTTTTTCTTGGATGGTAGTCATTATTGCAATCTTAAATTTGAATCTAATATAATTATTGCATTTCCGATCAAAAACAACAGCACATCAACAAAACGCAGCTTTCCCAGCAAAACAATCTGCGGGAAGAAGTATCATGCTGCTTTCTTGTATACGGGTTAAAGGTCACAATCTTTAATCTAGGCCGAGAGTATTTTCTTACCTGCTACAGGTACAGTACCTTGCTACTCTGAATGTAGTCGCTCGCCAGTAAAACAATTTCCTGCAACTGCCTTACAAGCATAGCCAAGGGTATTAAAACTCAATATTATATCCATCCCAAAATGACATTCAATACCACATACCACCTGGTGCCGATCTAACTTGGCTCGTTGGCATCTTCCATAACCACCTTGTTCATGGAAGTTAATCAAATGCAACTTATCTTACAATATGCAATCATGGAAGAGGCAGATTTTATTGAAAGTTAGATCGAACACTAGTTAGATCGAGTTTAGTAGAAGTAGATGTAGTAGAAATCTTAAGCATTATAACCGCTACGTAATCGGCTATAAATTATGTACTTAATTCGACTAATGAACTTGATGGTTAAAGAGGTTATTAATAGCATCAATTGAATAATAATAAGGAAAGCGAAAAGAATTAAATCTAAGTGCAGTTTTTGGTTATTGATCATAATTTCTTGAAGAATTCCTGAATTTCTTCCACAGACTTCCCTTTTGTTTCCGGCGTAAAGAAATAGATCATTACTACCAGAAGGGCAGTGAGGCCGGCCCAAACCAAAAAACTGTATTCTCCAATGCCATTCTATTTATAGAAATCTTACAGTTAGTATACATATTATCCTAGGTAACCAATGTTCAGGCAGCCCTTGTTTTACGCTGGTGTTGCGTTCCTACAGAGAACGCATTCGAACATTGCAATTTTTCTGATCCATTTTGCATCATCCGTCAAGACAACACGTTTCCCGAGCAAAGAAACAATCGGAACAGATACGAATGAAATAGAACTAGCAGTATTTAATATATATTTCCTCATTTTGGCCTCATTTCTGAATAGGCGTACATGAGAATCGTTGTAAACTGAACTGTTGTGAAACGAGGGCTGCCTGCAGGTGAATTCTATACTTACTTCCATATATGGCACGACGAACCCAACAAGCCAGGAAAAGAACCAGATAATCCCTCCGCAGTAATTAACTACGATTGGTCGAGTGGGTTCGATTGTGATTTCTCCAATAAGAGCGAAAGCAGCTATGTTTGGCCCAGCAGAAAAGCTGCAATATATAACCATGCATGGTGATTTTCATCCCAGATCTAACTCTGATACAGGCTGTACCTTTTGTAGATGACTTTGTTTTACATATAGCTGATAAAATTTTACTAACCTGACAAAGGTAATCAAAACGCTGATTATGGACATATAAGTTGGAACCATGGACAAGTGGCTAGTTGCCAAGCATATTGTTGTAAAGATATGTGAAGCAAAGATGACAAGACCGCTGTATAAAAGAAGTTTGCGACCACCTATCACGGATAGCAATTTTATCTGTTTGTAATTAAAAACAACACGGCTAAGCTCTTCATTCATGGTTATTACATATCCCTGTTAATGATGAATTTATCCTTAGAGAAGAAATTACTCACCCCAACCATGCTGGAAAACAATTGAGTTGCAAATATTCCGATGGTTGCGTACGTGACACGGTCAGGAGGAATACCTGCTCTAATAAATATTTGATCGGAATAAAGTGCGATGTGGTTTATTCCGCACAGCATGAAATATGCGCATATTAGGAGCCCAGCGAGCAGTTGTAGTCTGTTATAAAAATAGTTATAATACAAAGAATTTATATAAAGAATGCTACACCTACTATATATTAAAAATCCGATTCTTTAAAACATGCGTTTAGTAAGCCACTGTGCATATTTTTGCGTTTTTTCTGCTCCGAATCGTTCGGCGCGAAAGAATTCGTTCGGACATGAAAAACCGGCAAACACCTATATTATTTATATAAAAGACATATGAAAATATGCGCACAGTGACTTTCCGTATACCTGTATTGCTTATTTTTTATTATGTCGACCAATGTTTGGACTTTTTCCTTCTGTGGTGGCAGCTTACTACCAACTATGCATTGGCTTAGGGTATTCATTTGATTTTCGTTACTTTTGAGTTTAAATCCACTGATTTCGTTCTCCATCATCTGAATCTCCTTCCTCAGTTGCTCCTATTTAGATAAAGAAAAGTTAGAGAAATTGTTTGTGAATATACCTTTCAGCTGTATAGAAGGTGACCTCGCTTCCATCTCTCAACTTCCGTAATATTCTCATTGCTTCCTCTTTATCGCCGCTTCGAAGAACTGAGAAGGGGGTCTCTGTAATCCATGGTACACAGCATAAATAGACGACGGATAGAACGAGTCCTAAAGAAACCATGACCGGCCACAAATACAAAGATCCGAGAACCTCAAAAATACAAGTTAATATTCCACAAATTTAATATCACTAAAGGTAACGAGTATCTCCTTCTATGTACTATTTTTCAACGGTATTTATTTCGCAATTAAACTTACGTTTCTGTCGGAAATAATTTGGATAAGTCAGGAAAATATTAGAATGTCTTACAACAGTAAATATGGTATACGAAGAATATAATTCAACCTTCCTGCGATTTCTATGTTTGTCGGTTGAATAGAATATAGTAGTAAAAAGCAAAGTGAAATATATTTACACCTTAGGATGTGCCAATCCTGGAGCAATGAGGTCTCCCAAAGCGAATGCGAAGCCTAGTCCTCCTTGAAATTTTGCTTGCCTGTGATGAACTGACATCTCAGCAATGATAACGCTTACACAATCTGTAAAAATATACAGAATTCTGATTCCATGTAAAATATTGCAAAAATACGATGATACAGAATTGTTCTAATTCTTTAAAATCACAATTATACTTAGTCCGATTCCCATTCCGAAGCCAGCCACAATCCTACCCACGATGAGAGCTTCGCAGGAACCCGTCAGACCAGAACCTAACGCGATTACGAGGACTCCAAAGATGTTTATCGAATGAACAAGTATCATGATTTGTCTACGCTTCAAAACTCGCGAAATCCCATGAAACGAGATAGCGCCGAGAAATCCGCCAGCAAAGTAAATAGATACGAAGAGGGATAGCAGTGTTGTCCAATGTTCGTTTGGAAGAGAAGTACCATATCGATTCTAAACAAATAATAATAAACAATATCATAATCTGAGCATGGATGAAAGCAGTCGCTTCGCTGATATCAACCGGAGTGGGTACACGCATGTGGATGGATATGATACCTCATTACAATACTGAGTATAAAAACAATGTGTTCTTTTTAATTAGAACTTCCTCTATGAAATATCCCTGACAGCAACTTAAGGAAATGCTAAAAAATTATAAAATGCCCCCAAATTGAACTATACTTTAGAGTTTAGAGACTTCAACATAGGTCCACTAAATTTATATATTTGTCTAACATAGAGGTAAGTCGTTCGGATACACATGCAATATGGTAGATGACCTATTGGCCCTTAAGGTATAAAACTTATAAAAATAACTCACGGAATACGTTGTATTACAGACGATGTTCAAAACTGGAATGACCGGATTCAAGCTGACAACAGAATACTCCAGTGTAATAGCTATGCTTACTGTGGTCACAATTAATATATTGCGACACAGGGCAGAATTTTCCTTCAAAACAAATGAATTAATTGTTAACAATAGAAACTCTTCATTTTCCTATACTCTACCTGTATATTTACCGAAGAAACTGATTCCATCTTTCTTGCAAGGAATTTACGATCTTCTGGTATTTTGCATGCATCGAATGTTAGCGTGGGTAGAAAGTGATGATATTGCAATTTCGAAGTCAAGCTCCACAAATCAAGTGTGAACGACTAGCATTGCTAACCTTTAAAAGTAATAGAGAAACCTAATAACTATTTTTTTGAGAGAAAAATTCCTTCATCTGCCATTATGGATTGAAATTTCCCATTCTGAGTTCTGAATGAATTTTTCAGAATACCCTGGAATGTTGGTGCATGGTTGATTTTGTCAAACCCAAATTCCTCGGTACAGAGCAGGAATTTGCGAATACTGTATGTGCATACTCTCATGCCCATGACACGATATCGAGTACAGCTCGTCTACAAACTTGCTACCTTGCATGTAATTTCGCCAGTAAAACAATTTCCCACACCTTTCTTTCAAGCATAGTCAAGCGTATTAAAACTCAATGTTATATCTATCCTAAAATTACATTCAATACCACATAGTAGACGAATTTCCAGAAGATATCCTGATGAGTTTGCATTCCAACGACCTGGTGCCGATCTAACTTGGCTCGTTGGTATTTTCCATAACCAGATTGTTATTGTAAGTTTATCAAATGCAACTTATCTTACAATATGCGATAATGAAAGAGGCAGATTTTATCAATAATTTTAACACTAGCTAGATCGATTTTCCTAGAAGTAGATGTAGTAGAAATCATGAAGCATTATAACCGTTAGGTAATTGGCTATAAATCATGTACTTAATTCGACTAATAAACGTGATGGTTAAAGAGGTTATTAATACTATAGGGAGTATAATATGATGGTAAACACATAACATACGCATAACCACAGAATGTATATAAAACCCAAAGTTCATTTCCCAGATATTAATGCTTGACAATGGGAAGATGTATTAAGCTCAAAGTACCATTTCCTAAATATGATATTTAACTGGGAGAATATATAAAGCTCAAAGTATAATTTCCTGAACATGATACTGAACGATAACTAACGTGATATATATAGTTAAGCCGACTAACGAAACGGCGGAGTGGATAGGAGTGAATAGGGGTGGTGGATAGGAATAGGTCTCAGGACATGGTGAGACAAGGAGTTGGCTTGCGAAGAGCTAGAGTGGAAATTGAATAAGTCTCGTGATACTGGTTGAGACGTGGAGAGTAAAACATATTTGATAACGGGTTCAAATACAGTCTCGTGATATTGGCTGAGACGTGGAGTGTAAAATATACTGGATAAACAATTCTAATGATACGATTGTAATTCTATGTATGCTTGTAAGTTCATAGCATCAAGTTTGTGTTGATGATACGAGCCTGTGAATATAATTGAAGTATACAGACAAAACTTGTGTTGAATTATACCTTACAAAAAGGCATCATTTAACCATCGTAGTACGTTTGTTTTTATGCAACCTTCTGAAACCGGACAACGATAGCGGAGTTCCTCCTTGTAATCAGGAGTGTATTTGTAGCGGTTGAACACGACGGAGTACAATATAAACTAACAATAAACTCTTACACGCAACCTGCAACAGCAACGAACGTCCAACCCCTACAATACCATCAATTGAATAATAATAAGGAAAGCGAAAAGAATTAAACCTAATTGCTATTTTTAGTTATTCATCATAGTTTCTTGAAGAATTTTTGAATTTCTTCCACAGACTTTCCTTTTGTTTCCGGCGTAAAGAAATAGATCATTACTACCAGAAAGGCAGTGAAACCGGCCCAAACCAAAAAGCTGTATTCTCCAATGCCATTCTATTTATAGAAATCTTACAGTTAGTATACATATTATACGAGGAAACCAATATACAGGCAGCCCTTGTTTTACGCTGGTGTTGCGCTCCTATAGAGAACGCATTCGAACATATTCATTACGAATAGAATGCTGTATAAACGTTAGCGGTAATTAATATACATTTCCTCATTCCGGTCTGATTTTTAAATTGGCGTACATGAGAATCTTTGTGAACTGAACTGTTGTGAAACGAGGGCTGCCTGCAGGTGAATTCTATACTTACTTCCATATATGGCACGACGAACCCAACAAGCCAGGAAAAGAACCAGATAATCCCTCCGCAGTAATTAACTACGATTGGTCGAGTGGGTTCAATTGTGATTTCTCCAATAAGAGCGAAGACAGCTATGTTTGGCCCAGCAGAAAAGCTTTAATATATAGCCATATATGATGATTTTCATCCCAGATCTAACTCTGATACATGCTGCACCTTTTATAAATGACTTTGTTTTACATAGAGCTGATAAAAAAAACTTCTAACCTGACAAAGGTAATCAGAACGCTGAATATGGACAGATAAGTTGAAACCGTGGACAAGTGGCTAGTTGCCAAGCATATGGTTGTAAAGATATGTGAAGCAAAGATGACAAGACCGCTGTATAAAAGAAGTTTGCGACCACCGATCACGGATAGCAATTTTATCTGTTTGTAATTAAAAACAACGCGGTTACAAAACTTAATACATCATTATTCGAGTTTAGCCATGTCTTCACCCATTGGAGTTGTTACATATCCTTGTTACGAATGAATTAATTCTTAGAAAAGAAATTTCTTACCC
This sequence comes from Halocynthia aurantium, assembly GCA_013436065.1. Taxonomy (NCBI): domain Eukaryota; kingdom Metazoa; phylum Chordata; class Ascidiacea; order Stolidobranchia; family Pyuridae; genus Halocynthia; species Halocynthia aurantium. The sequence goes on along the minus strand of QXVX01002165.1, from coordinate 63,208 downwards.
CAACCATGCTGGAAAACAATTGAGTAGCAAATATTCCGATGGTTGCGTACGTGACACTGTCAGGAGGAATACCTGCTCTGATAAATATTTGATCGGAATAAAGTGCGATGTGGTTTATTCCGGACAGCATGACATATGCGTGTATAAGGAGCCCACAGAGCAGTTGTCGTCTGTTGTAAAAAATGGTTATAATATAAAGAATTTATATCAAGAATGCTACACCAACTTATATTAAAAATCTGATTCTTATCGGAAAAAAGAATTCGTTCGGACATGAAAAACCGGCAAACACATATATTATTTATATAAAAGACATTGAAAATAAGCGCACAGTGACTTTCCGTATACCTGTATTGCTTATTTTTTAGTATGTCGACAAATGTTTGGACTTTTTCATTCTGCGGTGGCTGCTTACTACCAACTATGCATTGGCTTAGGGTATTCATTTGATTTTCGTTACTCTTGCGTTTAAAGCCACTGATTTCGTTCTCCATCATCTGAATTTCCTTCCTCAGTTGCTCCTATATAGATAAAGAAAAGTTAGAGAAATTGTTCGTGGATATACCTTTCAGCTGTATAGAAGGTGACCTCGCTTCCATCTCTCAACTTCCGTAATATTCTCATTGCTTCCTCCTTATCGCCGCTTCGAAGAACTGAGAAGGGGGTCTCCGTAATCCATGGTACACAGCATAAATAGACGACGGATAGAACGAGTCCTAAAGAAACCATGACCGGCCACAAATACAAAGATCCGAGAACCTCAAAAATACAAGTTAATATTCCACAAATTTAATATCACTAAAGGTAACGAGTATCTCCTTCTATGTACTATTTTTCAACGGTATTTATTTCGCAATTAAACTTACGTTTCTGTCGGAAATAATTTGGATAAGTCAGGAAAATATTAGAATGTCTTACAACAGTAGATATGGTATACGAAGAATATAATTCAACCTTCCTGCGATTTTTGTCAGTTGAATAGAATATAGTAGTAAAAAGCAAAGTGAAATATATTTACACCTTAGGATGTGCCAATCCTGGAGCAATGAGATCTCCCAAAGCGAATGCGAAGCCTAGTCCTCCTTGAAATTTTGCTTGCCTGTGATGAACTGACATCTCAGCAATGATAACGCTTACACAATCTGTAAAAATATACAGAATTCTGATTCCATGTAAAATATTGCAAAAATACGATGATACAGAATTGTTCTAATTCTTTAAAATCACAATTATACTTAGTCCGATTCCCATTCCGAAGCCAGACACCATCCTACCCACGATTAGAGCTTCGCAGGAACCCGTCAGACCAGAACCTAACGCGATTACGAGGACTCCAAAAATGTTTATCGAATGAACAAGTATCATGATTTGTCTACGCTTTAAAACGCGCGACACCCCGTGAAACGACATAGCGCCGAGAAATCCGCCAGCGAAGTAAAGTGAAATGAAAAGGGACAGCAGTGTTGTCCATTGTTCGTTTGGAAGAGGAATGCCATATCGATTCTAAACAAACAATAATAGACAATATCATAGTCTGAGCATGGCTGAAAGCAGTTGCTTATCCTGTATCAACGGGAGTGGGGGACACGCGTATGGATATGATTACTCATTACAATACCCAGTATAAAACAAAGTGTTCTCTCTAATTAGAACTTCCGCTATTAAATATCCCTGGAAGCAACTCAAGGGAATACCAAAAAGGATAAAATGCCCTCAAATTGAACAATACCTTAAAAATTTCATCATAGGCCCACATAGTAGTAGACGACCTATTGGCCCGTATGGTATAAAACTTATAAAATAACTCACGGAATACGTTGTATTACAGACAATGTTCAAAACTGGAATGACCGGATTCAAGCTGACAATAGAATACTCCAGTGTAATAGCTATGCTTACTATGGTCACAATCAATATATTGCGACACAGGGCAGAATTTTCCTTTCAAACAAATGAATTAATTGTTAACAATAGAATCTTATTTATTTCCCTATATACATATTTCCCTATACATGTAAATTTACCGAAGAAACTGATTCCATCTTTCTTGCAAGGAATTTACGAGCTTCTGGTATTTTGCATGCATCGAATGTTAGCAGGTACCCAGGTGATCGAGGTACCAAGTGATGATAATGCAATTTGAAAGTCAAGCTTCACAAATCAAGTGTGAACGACTAGCATTGCTAGCCTTTAAAAGTAATAGAGAAACCTAATCACCCACTTAAACTATTTTTTGAGAGATATATTCCTTCGTCTGCCATAATGAACTGAAATTTTTCATTCTGAGTTCTGAAGGAATATCTCAGAATAACCTGGAATGTAAGTGCACGAAATTTCTCGATACAAAATTGGAATGTGCGAATATGTCCGAATGATCGATATTGAACGGACAGTGTGCTGACGGTAATGTCGGTGACATCGGATCGTATGCATCCTGCATATTCTCATTCACATGCTATTACCAAACTAAAACATCAAAATGAACCTGTTAGCGTCTCCAGATCTTAACCTCTCGTGTTTGAACTTAGGTAATGCCATATAATAGATACATCACAGTATCTATTAACCAAACCATTCAACCTAGGATACGGACGTACTCATTTGTTCTACATACCACTTGGTTTATAATTACTGTTAATCTGTCAAAATTCTGTTTACTCATTTGAAAAAGTCAAAATAAACATTACAATATCTTTTTTATGTTTCCTTTCGAAAAATCCTTATCTGTATGTTTGTGAATAGAGATGTCAAGCCAAATTATGACTAGACTTTCATAGGCATTGACTACACGCCTAGCGTTGAACTGTTCTCATGAAATAAATGTTTATTTCATGCATGTCCCATGAACCTGAACTAATTGGTACTTAAGTCTTATCAGGTATATCATAACTATAGCTACTATTAAAGTGTAAACTGATCCGTAATAAAGCGATTAGCAATTTTAGATAACTATCAAACAAGGTTTTGATCCACTTGTTCCATATAACTCCCGTTAAAAGCAATTATTCGCCATTAATATTTTCTGTCGATCAAAAATGTTAGCAGGGACATTTTCGAGAAACAACTCTGGGTGAAATGTGCCAATCAAAGCAGCCGACTTGTATCATAGGTGCCTGAAAATCTGTTCGTACTGAAGAATCCTTTAGCTAAAAATTACAAGCTTGGATTTGTACTATCTACGACTCGTTTGAATAGAGAGAGAGAAACCTATTGTATCTTATACCATACAATATCTTGGTCGAATATAAGTAGAAAGCAAAGCGTTCGGCATCGCAAACTGGATTGCAAATAGTTCAAAAATGTGCACAGTATATACACACGCAATAACAAGAAAAACGCCATTAAATATTTGAAGCAGTTTTCAAACGTACAACGCGATTCCAGTGGAGCTTGAATTCACGCAATAGCTTTTGATTGCAAAGGAATAATTAAATTTCATACAAAAATTTGTACTACGATTGGTGGAAAATAAAATTCATTAAAGTACGAAAAAAATATGGCCTGACAGCCTGACAACTAATTAACCATGTTTTCTTCGCCAAAGAAGCATGAAAAGTTAAATATTCACGTACTTTGGCTTCCGTAATCCAGCAACAAGCCGCTGATTATAGAAATCTTCAGTACCAGGTACTGATAAATTACTGCAATGGTACGTGTAATATATCTTGTGAACATGTTTCTAGTCGTCAAACCCCTTAGGTGTAATTTATATAATACAAAAAAGTTTTAATGTTAAATAATGTAGCATTCCGGAAATATATATAGATAATCGAATAAATCATTGATGCTGAGATCCTATGGGAGTCTAAACTCAAAATCCATGATCTATTACTCTTCCCTGGAAACCATTTCCACAGAATCTGTCTGGATGCATTTGCAATTGGCTTATTTTAAAATGGAAATTTTCTAATTATGCAATGATATTGAAGTTCAGCTTGTATAACCCCACTTAATAATCAATCTAAATTGCTGCACTACTTGCTGAAGGAATTTGTGAACTACTGACTGTAGGTTTCCACACTCAAAGACAGCAGAAATAGAGTTAGCTAAGAAATCTGATAACTAAAAAAAATTTAACAATCTTTTTGAGCCTCGACACGAAAAAAAGAATGTACTGCATTGCATCTAACTAGCGCTATTTAAACTATCAATATACAGAAAATATACTGAAGCAGTAAATTAAAACCTACTTTCATATATTATATCGCTACTATGCGATAGATAGTTCAGGAAAAGTGCGTTACAATCCAGATTCCATCTCACAGTTAGTGCTGACACCATTAGTTGTTAAAAAAGACCCAGATGAATCGCGATTGGAGGGATATAGATAAGAACTGTTGTTCATTTGCGTCTGAGTTTGATGAGCATGATTAGATCCAGTATCCAACAAACCTGTCAAGGAATCTGACTTGTTTACCAACACTGAAAGATTTCCGCAGTCTTGCAATGGCGAAGCGGTTGATTCAAGGGAAACGAAGTCATTTTCTTGTCCGTTCATTGGTGAAGTATGGTAGGTGGGACCGGTCACAGCAGAAGAGTTGAAAAATGAATCGACGATGTTGTTACTCTCATTAAAATTGAGTGAGCCACTGTTCATGGTTGAAGAAATATTATTACTGTTTGTTGACCTAAAATACAAATTAAAACATAACATAATATCCATATGAGAATATCTGTTTGCATATCAAAATATCCATGAAGTTGACTGAGACTATCCTCTAAAAATAAACTCTACTATCAGATAACGGAGACTTACAAAGGAGCTGATATCTTTTCCTCCACATTCGTATCCGATAACGAAGACAGATCAATAACATCGCTGTAAGATGACTGACTATGTGACTGCATGGTAGCTTGCTGCATTCCCATGCTGCCGTTGTTCGAAGGCAGGGTTGTTGCGGAGTGCGGAAACGAGCCCGGTTTCATAGCATGTCCGTTGGTAAGGTAATTCTGCTGCGACGTAGAAGATTCCGAATACGGCAGTCTGCTACCATGACCGGGATACTGAGGTCCGCTAGAAACTGGGTGAGGGTTGATGTATTGGCCTGTTGCTAATTGTTGACTTTGAAAATGCGAATTGACGGGTGTCGATATAGAACTGAAGGCAGACTTGATTATGTGCGACTCATACTCACGGCTCGGGATCATCTGGCCAGGATAGAAAAATCATATGAAAATAACAAGAGTGGAAAATTCTTCAGTAACTTTGTGTATTTTATTGCCCATGAAGAAAAGGAAATTTTTACAAGGAACAGTGAGTTTTTTTCATTACCTGGCCGTTCCAAGCTCTCACGAGAGGTGATGTAGTGTTTCTCTCGTCTGTCTTTTGAGATCTGATGGCAAATATTCTGCCACACATGGTGCCTATATAAACCCCTTTCCTTCCCTGAATCATGTAAAATTGTTGGCCGGCCGCAATTAAAGGCTTGTTGCTTCCGTTCATTCCATTTTCAGAGGTTTGTTGACTGGGATGCTGTTGGGGTATATCTGTGATTAAAACATTCATCTCAATATCATAAGATCACATACCGTAGCCATACTTTACAGACAAAGTTGATGCGTGTACACTGACCACCCTATGTGATGCACAGTGCCATTGCTGACTGGACCTGTGTAACCAGAAGGGATATTTCCCTATCAAAAGCAAGGTCAATAAAATCTCACCTGAAGGTGCAATCATCGTTCGAACAACAATTCCCGATTTCTTCAGATAATCAATCATATTTGGAGTTAGTCCTTGAGAAGTAGACATTCTCTGTCGAATAAGTTAGAATAAAAATTCAACCAGTGCACTCTAAGAACTAGGAAAAGTTTGAAAAAATGATTTCACTAAGGTTGAGTTACTTCGTCTGTAGCAGTGTCAACCACTTGCAAAATATCATTCCAACTTTTCAAAATAAGGATTCAACAATAAGAGTAAAATTGAAATAAATCAGGTGCTATAATTTAAATTTAGCATTCAATGATTGCATTATGGAATATGCTTAAAAATTGCAGTTTTTAGAACATTCATTATTCCAGAGTCTGACAATCCGTGGACTCCCCCACCCCCCCTTCGAATCCATCAACATGATGCCTAACCAATTATAAAGTTATTATAAAGTTTGAAGCCAACTTACATGATTGGTGGGTTTCAACGGATATGGAGTCGATTGTGTTGGTCGCATGTTAGATTCAGGTAAATTTGATCTAAACAAAAGTTATGAATAGTGATGAGAACACATCAAATAAAATAAGATGTGCGATAAAGCGTTTTGGTATGATATGTTGAGATAAAATGTAATATAAAAACTTTGTTTCACTTGTTCAGCTGTTATTTCATAAATGAAATAAAAATGCAATATTATTTACCCATTCGTCAAGTTGTTATTAGAATTCAGTGGAGTAGGCGTATTGGTTTTTCCAGGATAACCAGCAGCAGCATAGTATCGGGAATACGATGGGCGACTGTACGAACAGGAAGCGGAAGCTTTCTTCTCCCGTTCATAAGCGTTTTGCGCGTCACGCTTTTCAGCCTTCGTCAGTCGTTGGCTCTTGCAGTCCATATGTAATGATTCGTGAAGAAATGGCTTCTTGGTGAGCCAACGTAAACTCAACTGATTCATAAAAAATATCATCGAGTCATTCAGATATATAGTGGGAGAACGATATTATGAACAAAAAACAGACCTTGCAGGTATTAATTAATGTTTCATCTTTGATTCCATCGACGCACTGATCATACTGAAGAGACGGAGGGTCGTCATCACTATAGATCAAAAGCTTCGTAATATCTTGCCGTTCCAACTTTTGAACTGGATTTAGTTCATCGACAATGCGATCTACAATATACAATCACATATAATGATCTAGAAGTATATAACATGTATGGGACGTTTTTCACAATTATGGATGCCCAACAGAAAACAGGCAGATAAACTGGTCAATTGCACACTGTTTTCGTTCAGCTTTGACCACTTCAAATATTTTTTGAACAGATTCATTTTCCTTTGACAACAATTGAAAACAACTCACCCGACATTCCTTGCTTTGAAATCTGGCGATCGTATATTCTTTTTTCCATTGACTGATCGCACACAAGTCTGAATATTGTGTTGAAATAACGTGTTAACGCCTTAAACTACGTTAATTAATTGAAACGATAAATTTTAACTATAAATATGATATTATGCCAGTAAAGATGTTTTGGAAAGTCCATACTCAAAAGTGATAATGATAATAGCGGAACAAAAAAATAACCCTGACATCTTAGAAAACACAGGGTTCTAAGGAAATCAAAAACGGCAATTATCAGGATGGTTCTATCGAAGAGAAGATTGTACCTGTATATCATACATTTCTTCACTTGGCCATATCTATAAACTCTGCAAACAGCTTGAGCATCATGACACGGATTCCAAGAAACGTCAAACACTACAACACGGTTAGCGCCAACAAGATTGATGCCTAAGCAGCCGGCTCTGTGGAAAGTAAAAATGCTAAATATTAAAGATATGAAGGAAATGAGGATTGCACACACATACATACAAAATCCTTCGTGATTATTGATCTTGTGAGATTGAAAAGTAACATGCTAATAAATAGTAATGGAATTGCACCTTGTGGATAACAAAAACAAATGAATTTTATCATTGGTGCTAGCATTGAAAATGTTGATCATTTTCTCCCTCTCGGTAGTGCTGGTATTTCCGTCCAGGCGAAAATATGATTCATTTTTCTTCCATTTACTGCTGTGATAAGAAAATAAATTTACTGTTGTGCAAAAATAACTATTTATCGCTATGATTACTTCCAATGTACGAGCCATAGAGCTCGCATAGAAAGCTTTCTACCTTTCGACGAGGGAAGAACCCGGTGGACTAGGAACATCTCTCTCACTAAGAAAATCTTCGATCAAAGTCAGAGTAGTCAGAGATTGACTGAACACGAGGATTTTATCACCGGATGCAACAGAGTGATGGACGATTTGCATCAAGATGATGAATTTTCCTGAAAATTCCAGCGTATATGGTTTGTAATCACATAGAAGATCTTTTGCCTGGAAATAAATATTTTCAAAGGTCAATTATGCTAAGGTTCCTTTCAACAGCGTCGTTAGATAAGATCTGATATTAGAGACGTGCATCTACAATTTTACAGTGCCAGTATTATATGTTTCGTTAATTCGTTATTAATCGTTTGCACGCCGCCATTATTAGGCCTGGTGTACATACCCATTCATAAGTTAGTCCCTTCTCTCGTTCGCCAGAGTAAAACGGATTGAGACCTTGTGAAGTCTTGCCATTTGTATCTCCCGTATTCGATTCAGTTCTGGAACAAATACCAGACAGCAAAATGTTGCTGGATATTTAATAGATATTATTCATAATTTTATTCTATTCTTAAGACGATGATTCACTTGACACTAGACACTTGACATGTTAAGTTTATTATGCTCACAAATTATTTTTCTTTCGCCTCTTAGGCCTTGGCATTGTTCCGTCCAAGACCGGATCGGGTATGTCAAGGTCGACGTCTATCACGTTTCCACTGTTCTGTCGCTCCTCTAGTGTTTTTCTCACTACTGTGCGGTACAAAACGTCGGGATGATTCCAGATCTGGATAGAGCAACCGGTAAATCATTTAAATTGTAATCAAGATCATCTACAGCTTCAACACTCGCTACTTGATATTGATTTAAACTCAAAGCTCTCCATGCGATGATTATTTAGTCATTAGGCTTGACACCTCTCTTTGTATTTTAGAATATAAGTATTATCAGAAAATAAAAACCTCCATACCTTACAGCATATAGAAAATGCCTTGATGGGATTGACTATGTTACACCATTTATTTTCGGCACCTATAACCTGTTGCTTTATGAAAGTGTTGTAAAGTTTTTTTTGCCACTCAGACATGCGAACCATCAACACATACTCTTCCTTTGGAGGAAGAGCGCCCCTTAGAACCACATGAGATCTGGAAACAAGAAGTCTTTCAGACACAGAGGCTTTTTTAAGATGAGATATCAGATACTATGCATCAAAATTTACCGGTGTCAGTATTCTATAATACATGTGTTATGTTGTGTATTTTTACACTCTGGCGCATATTTATAAAAAAACATTGGCGCGCCACATGCACTGGCAAATACTGGTAAAGTATTCAAACATGACTTATATGTGGAACAAATCAAATTACAAGCAAACGTGTACTAACGCTTGCTTGTAAGTTATCTATAATTCTTAGGTGCTTTGTTGTGGTTCAGTTCACACCTTGACAGTAGCTATGTTTATCATGATATTCCTGATAAGACTTGTGTATCAAGTAGCTCAATGTTTCATATGATATGCATGAGATAAATATTGATTTGAGGAGGAACAATTTAACGCTAGGCGTGTAGTCAATGCTAATGAATGTCAAGTCGAAATTCTGGATTGATATCTATTCACAAACATATAAATAAGGGTTTTCCAAAAAGAAACACGAAAAAGAAACTTTTTCTAATGATTTTTAATTGGATTTGATAGCTTATCAAATTTGCATTGACAGGTATAATAAACTAAGTGGTTTGTAGAACTAATTGGTACAACCGTCAGTAGATGGTAGGTTTAGATTAATAGCCACAGGTGATGATTTGAGATCAGGAAGACGCTACCGGGTTTAGCAACTGAAAGTGAAGGAAAACATTCCGATGTTCTTCCGGTTGGTAATTTACTATGTAACTTTTCTTGTAGAAAAGCTGTACTCGAAATCATGACATGGATATGTAGCAGGCTTTGCCATGGTAAGGCTGGGTAGTTCTGCTGTTAATTACTGAATAAATTTATGCGCAATCATGGAAGAATATTCGAAAACAAAAATACCTTCTCTGAACAAAGCCCTTCAACAGTGAATGTAAAACATGCGATCTACACCTCATCAGTTTGACGTCACCGGCGTTACTGTCAGCACACTGTCCGTTCAATATCGGTCTTTCAAACATATTTGCAAATTCCTGTTTTGTACCGAGGAAATTTGGCCTGACAAAATCCACCATGCACCAATATTCCATCAGGTTATTCTGAAAAATTCATTCAAAACTTTAACAAAATTCAGAAATTTTTAATTCAGTTCATTGTGGCAAATGGAGGAAATTTGCTTTTGAAAAAGTCGATCAAGAAGGCGGTGTGGTTTTCGATTACCTGCAAAGGATAACCTGTGAGAACAATTCGTCGACGGGTGGCTATTTGCTTCAGAGCTTGTGAAATGCTTGCGTGGCTGTTCTTAATGCGATGTCCCTCGTCGCACACAATGAGATCGGGTCCGGGGTTAACTAAATTTTCGAAGATCTCTGCAAAATATTGAGGGGGTTTTTCTGGTAAATAATCTGATAATGAAATCGGACTTGACTCATAAAAAGTTGTATAAAGATGGCATTGGTATCAGATTAGAAATTAGATTAGATTAGATTTGCTGACGGTGAGTAAAAATAGGCTCAAAATGAGAATGTGAATTCTACAGACATTCTTCGACTCAAGCCCCCATATAGCTGTATCCAAGTCCGCTAAAGTTGCGGTTACTGCATTTGACTGGGATGGCATGATTTAAGGTACAAGAGCAAACCGCAGTATGATTGATGCTTGTTGTACTCTTTCGAGCTTCAACAAAATGGGTTTAGAGTGTATTATATACATCTATTATAAACAACATGCTATTTAACACTTCACACTTAAGATATCAATCTTCATTCCAAGGTATGCACCGATTTGTGCTAAATGTGCGGATATCCACAAAATTTCACCACTTGATGTTATCCCGATAAAAAACTAATGTTGCAGAATATCTAGGAATTCTCTCATTCAAAAAGTGCTTATTTAAGCGAGATCGTTGGCCACCAAGGAATATTACCCATCGTAAGTCTTGATAATCTGTCGTCTTCATCAAGATCTATGAAATCTATAACGCCAACATTTCCCGAAGATGACTTTGGTTTCTTTTTTCGTTTTTTTGATTTCTGATTCGTCAGCAGTCTGTACATCTCGTAACCCATCAGAAGAACACCGCCTTCTGTCTTCCATGATGCTATCACTTTTGCCCTGCAAGCAATACCATTGTTCTAATTTTTCGCAAACAAGCACCAGGAAAAATCTATCACCAACGAAGATTGTACCGGAGGCGTGCTTGTATTACAAGAATTAAACAAGTTCATGGAGTTATTCAGAAAATCTATGCGTACATTATTCATACGCATGCTTGAAGGATGTTTTCGAATGAAGGTGTTGTATGGCTACTATTTGAATTCGGTTGGGGGTTGGGGGTTGAGGTCTTTTAAATGGTCCTTTCTACACAACTACAGTCGACATCGGTTAATACATCCACCTCGGGCCAGGCGATTTTGGATGAAATAAGCGGTGGTTATATTAACCGATGTCTACATTTCAGTGTAGTTGTGTTACATTATATTATACGCCCGTACAATCCTTACGGTATGGTACGATCCTTATCAAATTTAGCCAAAGTCTAAATCTTGAAGCCTAAATTGCAGAATCTTCAACACTAAAAATGGTGTCTACTACCCTGCAGCTATCGTTTTGTCACAGTAAAGCCAGTATTTTACGAGACGAACGGTGTGAGACAAAGTTGCTACTCGTAGCAACATACCATTTTAGAGCTCCGGAGCTCCGGCAGCTCCGGTACCTATAAAATTACCACTACACTCCTGAATATAGGCCATTATTTGTACACAGTAGGATACAATTTGCCTTCATGGGGAATCGAAAGCAGATGTATTAAGCGGTGGCCGGATGTATTAAGCGGGGTTTTTATAATAGGGAATGAATAGGAAAATTCCGTTCCAAGCAATTTGGATGCATTAAGCGGTGGGTTGTATTAACCGAGGATGCATTAACCGATGTCGACTGTATATGTATTTGGCGAACTGATAAGACCACTGGACATGTGTACAATTTACTGTCTAATCAAACTATTAGTAACTTATCACAACTGCTTACCTTGACTCACAAGTTTTGTGTATTTCTGTCAAAAGCTGAACTTTGTAACCACGCTTTGCATCCACATTACTTTTGAAAGATTCGAACGCTCCACCATACTCAGGAAGCCATAGTTGAAACTCCGACAACCAGTTTAAGAGAGTGTTCACCTTGAAAAAATGATCATGATCAAACAGAGATATAATATGTAGTTATTCAATTTGTATGTGCTAAATACAATGAACAATNGATTAGATTAGATTTGCTGACGGTGAGTAAAAATAGGCTCAAAATGAGAATGTGAATTCTACAGACATTCTTCGACTCAAGCCCCCATATAGCTGTATCCAAGTCCGCTAAAGTTGCGGTTACTGCATTTGACTGGGATGGCATGATTTAAGGTACAAGAGCAAACCGCAGTATGATTGATGCTTGTTGTACTCTTTCGAGCTTCAACAAAATGGGTTTAGAGTGTATTATTTACATCTATTATAAACAACATGCTATTTAACACTTCACACTTAAGATATCAATCTTCATTTCAAGGTATGCACCGATTTGTGCTAAATGTGCGGATATCCACAAAATTTCACCACTTGATGTTATCCCGATAAAAAACTAATGTTGCAGAATATCTAGAAATTCTCTCATTCAAAAAGTGCTTATTTAAGCGAGATCGTTGGCCACCAAGGAATATTACCCATCGTAAGTCTTGATAATCTGTCGTCTTCATCAAGATCTATGAAATCTATAACGCCAACATTTCCCGAAGATGACTTTGGTTTCTTTTTTCGTTTTTTTGATTTCTGATTCGTCAGCAGTCTGTACATCTCGTAACCCATCAGAAGAACACCGCCTTCTGTCTTCCATGATGCTATCACTTTTGCCCTGCAAGCAATACCATTGTTCTAATTTTTCGCAAACAAGCACCAGGAAAAATCTATCACCAACGAAGATTGCACCGGAGGCGTGCTTGTATTACAAGAATTAAACAAGTTTATTGAGTTATTCAGAAAATCTATGCGTACATTATTCATACGCATGCTTGAAGGATGTTTTCGAATGAAGGTGTTATATGGCTACTGTTTGAATTCGAGGGTGGGGGTTGAGGTCTTTTAAATGTTCCTTTGCACACAACTATATGTATTTGGTGAACTGATAAAACCACTGGACATGTGTACAATTTACTGTCTAATCAAACAATTACAGTAGTAACTTATCACAACTGCTTACCTTGACTCACAAGTTTTGTGTATTTCTGTCAAAAGCTGAACTTTGTAACCACGCTTTGCATCCACATTACTTTTGAAAGATTCCAACGCTCCACCATACTCAGGAAGCCATAGTTGAAACTCCGACAACCAGTTTAAGAGAGTGTTCACCTTAAAAAATGATCATGATCAAACAAAGATATAATATGTAGCTACTCAATTTGTATGTGCTAAATACAATGAACAATGAAATCACGAGATAGTTAATGTTTAACTTGCATTAGTCATTACCGGAACAACACAAAGCACGGTTTTAGCTCCCGTGTGTTTCAGGAAAACGTCAATGAATGAAATAACTTGGAGAGTTTTCCCCAATCCCATCGAGTGAGCGAGAATACATCCGAATCCTCGGCTAGTCTCATAATGCTGGATAGATTCCACGATGTTATCGAACATAAACCGTATTCCTCCGATCTTAAAACAAAGAAGACTTCTATCAAACTTAGAACGAGTATACAGCAAAGGTGTAAAATCAGGACAAGTGTGACTTGAGCTAGGTGATTCAATATATGTATTTTTACAATTCAGCAGATGACGCTTTCATATATTTCTGTCGAATAGCAGAATGATGTCAAAATCTTATAATATTAAACAAGGCTGTGGGAGAAGTCTCCCTGCTGAATGAAATGAGATGAAACCATGCTTTTCAACCATAGATCCTATCCAAGAACTCAATTCAACTGCCGCCAAATGGGCCCTCGGGCAGTAAAAAACGAATTCGGGCTATCTATTACCGAAGTTAGACCAAATGAATTGAATACTTATGTATTTTAATAGGGATTTTGACAGGACTATTAAATCAGTTCAATCTAACCAGAATTTCAAGCTAGCCAATGTCAAAGTAACGAACTATTTAAGGCATTTAATTGTGTTATTTTACTTCAAATTATGTGTACTTGCTTTCGATTCGGGTTCGGCTTAAGGTGTGGAAATAAAAATAATTCTGATAATTATAAAAGGTAAAGATACCAAGTATGAAGAAGGCTCTGTCACGATGAAACCAACTATTATCACCAAACCCACCCGCTCGCTCAATTTTTCACGCACCCATGCTTAGTAGATCCATTTTTTAAGAAATTTCATACTCATTTTAATTCATATGACATACTTATGTATTGAACTGTATTAAACTAGCAAAAATACTTTCTCATTAATCAAATGTTTGTGTGAAATAATAGGGCGGAACTTCTGAGTAAAAAAATAGTCTTGGCAGCGAACAGGTTAATATAGAAATAGAAAGGCTATTAGTAATTTGGTAGAAGTATGAAAAGTATAAAGAGTAAATTTACACAGTATCAAAGTCCAAGTTGAGGCATCAAGTGCTGCAATAGAGTTTCCTAACTCATACAGTCACTCTCGCAATTATATTATATACTAAGATAAATATTTGCCAACAAAGAAAAGATTGAATTCTGCAGCAAAGTAATCAATCGAACATCCCACAACCTGTCACCTTGTCATACATTTACATAAAAACAGATGCATTTTGAAGTGAATTCACAATATGGATTCTACAGTATTAATTATTAAAAGTTTTACTTGGTGAGGCTTGACAACTTGGGCCAATCGTTGTGGCAGACAAATTTCTTCTTCACCTGAAGATCTGTTTACGTTAACAACCACATTTCCTTCAAGGTTGGGCATGTTCAAGGTGTCATCGACATGAGATCCACTGATAGAAAAAATTAAGAACACAACATCATCAATATCAATCATACACGGCAATGATTTCTTTACTAGAAAAATAGTGAAATATATCGAGTTTGAAATTAATTGAGTGACCAAAAAAGATTAGAATCTAAGTCTAAAGTCCACAACCTAACTTCATAACATCTTCTTCTTGTCATAGATCTTTATCATTCGTTTTCGTACGTTATGTAACCCGCCATTTTGTGTATTTCATTCATTTCTATTCATTATTCATTCATTTGTGTATTTCTATTCAAACCTATTATTGATGTCGGGATCTTCCACAACCACTTCATTATCGTCTGTACCAGCAAATATGACATCGTCAGAGCTGTCTGTTCCCGAGCTTATGTTGATTGGTTCGCAAAGCCTGACTGAATTCTTTTTTCGTAATTTATCGTCGTCGCTGCTTTCGCTACTTATGCAAAT
>QXVX01002165.1:0-46788 GCA_013436065.1 Halocynthia aurantium | reverse complement strand
TTCACAATATGGATTCTACAGTATTAATTATTAAAAGTTTTACTTGGTGAGGCTTGACAACTTGGGCCAATCGTTGTGGCAGACAAATTTCTTCTTCACCTGAAGATCTGTTTACGTTAACAACCACGTTTCCTTCAAGGTTGGGCATGTTCAAGGTGTCATCGACATGAGATCCACTGATAGAAAAAATTAAGAACACAACATCATCAACACACGGCAATGATTACTTTACTAGAAAAATAGTGAAATTAATTGAGTTAGATTCTAACTGCAAAACTCTTGCATTAACTAATTTATTTTTCTAATTCCTGTATACAGTAGAAACGGTTTTATTAACCAGGTATTTTTTGATGCAAAAATTCGGTTCAAGGGCAATTCGATTCAATATGCGGTGGGATTTTTCAAGCCTTTTCTACCGTATATTGTTAACACGTTAATTCAAGACAAAGCCTGCTAGCAGGAATATACCAAAAAAGATTAGAATCTTAAGTCTGAAGTCCACCACCTAACTTCATAACATCTTCTTCTTGTCATAGATCTTTATCATTCGTTTTCGTACGCTATGTAACCCGCCATTTTGTGTATTTCTATTCATTACGTTGCAAACCTATTATTGATGTCGGGATCTTCCACAACCACTTCATTATCGTCTGTACCAGCAAATATGACATCGTCAGAGCTGTCTGTTCCCGAGCTTATGTTGATTGGTTCGCAAAGCCTGACTGAATTCTTTTTTCGTAATTTATCGTCGTCGCTGCTTTCGCTACTTATGCAAATGACCTCAGTCGCCGATTGGGCTGAAATTTATAATGTATGCATGAATTTGAATTAGATTGAACTAAAAATCATTTCAGAAGCACTTTGGTAAAATTTACATATTTATATGTTCGAATTCTAACAATATATTCCTTATCAAAACCATCAAGACATTTACATAATATGCAATAATATTGAATGGAAAAAAACTTGTTTAGATCCACCATCTGCCCTTCCCTTTAAATAGATTAGTTATCTAAGGTTCTATGTGAGGTATAATTTGGGTTCCACAGATTAGGCATCAGTTTCACTGATATGCTTACTATAATAAAAATTCCAAGATGGAAGTTGTAAAAATAGCTAACAAAGTGAGATAATAAACTAACAAAAGGTGTGATTGTTTGTTGAAGAATACCTGGTTTCTTCACTGCTACAGTGACATTGCACATTGGTCTGAATGTCACAGGGGGCATCGACGTCACTGTAGGCTTGGGTTTCAATAACTTCTCGAAGAGAGACACTGAAGGTGTAGTCCAACTTTTCCCTCCAATGTCTGCATCACCGTTAGCAGTCTTCGTTTCTTCTGTTTTAAGTGTTTCAGCCTTGACTGAACTGCATGTTGTTTTTACATCTGTTGAAGCGATGCAAGTCTGACTGCTTCCAGCATGTGAGGTGTTGAGGGTATTTTTTACAATCTTCGAAGTCCCTATTGCCTCATTGTTCATGGCATCAATGCCGCTAGCTGATAAGTCGTATGTACCAAGGTCAGGAAGCGATTCGAAATCTCCTGCATAGTCAAAATCATAAGGGAAATCAGGAAAGTCTAAACTAAGATCAGCAAAAGTTTTGGAATTTGTAGCTTCTTTGTTGAGATTTGCTTGTAGCTCAAGTCTCTTCCTTCTGTCATCTTCTTCCTTTAAGGCTTGCTTCGTCTCCTCTTGAAGGTTTTCTTCAGTCAGTAACTTCCTGAAAATAAAAATAAATTCATTGGGAAAGCTGACAAATATGTTGAGGACATCATTACAAAATGAAACAACTAATATCACAGAAAAGTATTAGGGAATCAGAAAATCTTAAATATACCAGACTGGCAATGTTCATGTCTAGTGAATGTAGTTGAATTTTTCAAGTACTAATCATCATTTTCTGGCTCTGCATACATACCTTATTTTTCTTCTCTTGTTTAACTGTTGTTTCGTCCGTTTCTGGTGTTTTTCATTTCTGTCATCCTCTGATTTAGGTTGATGCATCTTTTTTAATTTCTTGCGCGTTGTTGATTTTTTGTGTGCTCTGTTCTTCAATACTTTAGTCTTTTTTTTAATGTTTCGATCATTTGACACAGACTTATCAGACTCTGAATCAGCTTCCTCACCTTTATCAATGCTTTCTGGTAAAAGTATAAGTTGGACATAAGATATATGATAGATGTATGTAACACTATCGCGTACTTACAGCACAGTATAGCCCCAAATAACCCACATTTACGGTAGAAAATTATCTCCTTACAAATTGCAAATATCTAGTACAAGCAGGAGATATATTTATTCACCTCGCAAAACAACATACTATTTTTACCTTCTACGCTAGATGATTCTTCAGATAAGGAATGAGGATCTGTTTCAATTTCGAAATCGCTAATCTCATCGCTGGTGCACCCCTTCGTTGCTTCTTCGATTTCGTCGCAATTATTTCTAAACCATAAATAACTTTTACAAATTCAGGGTTGAAGCTGAATAACAACAGATTCTCTTCTCAAAGAAGACCTCAGAACAATGAAGATCACAAATCAGTGTTGCCACGTTTTTTCCCATAAATGAATTGAAATTACAGATATAAATGCGCATAGTTTTTTTGCACATACAAACTTTATAAATGTGTAAACAACAACTTTTCTTATGTATAAATGAGGGATGTATACGCATCGAAGGTTGGGGTAAGGGTGAATATGGTTACTTTTACTTCTGCCTGTCCCTGCTGTCTGATATACAGACTGAAAAGCTTATTTGGGGCCCAGGCACCTCCAGTGTAATTGACCCAAAGAATCATCTTAATCTGACTGTCCCTGCTATCAATGGGAGTACATCCAGAACAAATAGACATAATAACGCTCTATCGCTAACGACATATAAACGCAGAGGATATTTGCGAAATTACGCGCCAAGATGCATAACAAAATAATGCATGAACAAAGTAAAACTCTAGTCTGTAAGTAAAACTCTTGCTCTAACATATGAGACTTAAGCGTAAAAAAAGCCGCACAACTCCAGGAGTTATGCGCACACGAACATACAACTACATTTTTTCTCTATTTATGAGACACGTAGACAGTCTGAATTTTTAGTAATCGCACACTAATAAACGCCTAATGAAAATTAGTTCGGGAAACAGACATTTTTCCCCGATAATTTCTTACAAATTGAAGTTTTCATTTAACTGCACTGAAAAGTGTGTGACATGTTCTTACAAACAGGTGCTTAGTACGACAGTTCACAACGTAATGTAAATTCTCACGGATAATTTCATCAAAGACTTTGAAACAAAAGTAAGTTTCTTTATTGTTACTTGTTTAACGGCGTCTCCCCCGTAACGAGATNGTTGAAAGTTGCAAAAATAGCTAACAAAGGGAGATAGAAGAATACCTGGTTTCTTCACTGCTACAGTGACATTGCACATTGGTCTGAATGTCATAGGGGGCATCGACGTCACTGTAGGTTTGGGTTTCAATAACTTCTCGAAGAGAGACTCTGAAGGTGTAGTCCAACTTTTCCCTCCGATGTCTGCATCACCGTTAGCAGTCTTCGTTTCCTCTGTTTTAAGTGTTTCAGCCTTGACTGAACTGCATGTTGTTTTTACATCTGTTGAAGCGATGCAAGTCTGACTGCTTCCAGCATGTGAGGTGTTGAGGGTACTTTTTACAATCTTCGAAGTCCCTATTGCCTCATTGTTCATGGCATCNCTACAATTTCCTGCTGGTGCAGTCTACTTTTACATGTTTTCTATTTTGCACGATCATCCGGATCACGATCACTTCTATCGTTTCCCTATCGGATCCTCATCGGGAGAAGATTTTCTACTTTATACGCGATGGATTTTCACGTGCGGCCCACGACCTCGAGCGTGTAAGAAAATTTAATCTGCGGAAAAAATCTATGTTGGAAAGCAGAACCGCAGAACCTCCCGCAGAACCGCAGAACCTCCCGAATCCTATGACTGGTATTTTCTACTACAATTTCCTGCTGGTGCAGTCTACTTTTACATGTTTTCTATTTTGCACGATCATCCGGATCACGATCACTTCTATCGTTTCCCTATCGGATCCTCATCGATTGGAAACAAAGCGCGTAAGAAAATGTCTTCGATGTCATTATTCGTAAGAAATTACATTATGATAGAAACTGTCGTAATTAGCACCTGTTTGTAAAAATATGTCGCTCACATTTTAGACCAGTTAAATGAAACTTAAATCTGGAAAGGAACCAACCCACTGTTTGACATTTTATATTTAGGACATTATGAATCCCTGGTAGAGAATTTCTTCTATATACAATTATAGGAACTACTACTAATCATAATTTATATTATTCTAGTTCCTATAAAATTATTAGTAGTTCCTATGCAATATATCCCTATACTCCTAGCATATTCCCACGCCCCTAGTGATTGCTGTTAATACAAATATCTATTTCGCTATTTCAATTTAAAACTCACATAGTACGATCTACTCATCGCATGATAAAATAACAGTTAATTATCATGAGTTACGAGCTACGTCTATCACAAACACAAATAAAGAGGCATTTGCAACAGACATCAAGAGGCACGTTATATAACCAGTTGTTATGCAATTAAAGATAGAGGGTGCATGGGAGAGGAGAGAACTCTTTTAAACCGAAACATTTGCTACAAAGATCGTGAGATATTCTTGTTGCTATTATGTAATCTAGACTTGGTAAAAAAAGACGTTCATTGGGCTACGTAAACTGTGACAAGTTATCTGAAAGCAAATTGAATATCATCATGAGAGAGCATTTTTCTACGAATATTGCATAACATTGTTTTGAAGATATTTTTAAATTTCGGGTTTTTTAACGTTTGAGGCTGATTGTTACATCACCGAATATTTTTCAATAGGACAATGTTATCTTGATAAAAAAATGACAGGTATACCAGAAGGTTCGGTTGCGTAAAATTAATTATCTACATACAGTACATCGGCCAAAGCGGAGGTAGATTGCAATCAACGTGATATTGTCACTTTTGTTCGCCATGGATTCTTTTGCTACTAATGCGTTCAAATTCGCCAGTGGAATGATTCATCCTATCCTTTAAATATTCCTTGTCTGTGTTTTTCATTTTTTGTCGGAATGACTCACTCACCTTTCATCGTTATTCCGATCCTTTTCTTCTTCTTTTTGGTCGGCCGTTGCACCGGATGTGTTGACATCTTCTGCTTCGTCCATTTACAAGTTAAAACCGTTTAGAAAATAAAATCAACTTCGCTACAGCGAAACTTAAAATTGCATAGTCTGGAAAATTTTATTCAATTTGTTTAACTTTGCAAAAAGTAATAATTTCAGGCACCTTTCAACAAACACTATCAGCTACGTCTATTAATGTCGTAATCCTAAATTATTCTTCAGGGATTTTATGTATGTTTGGAATTGTTCGACAAGGAGTGGGTAGGTAGTCATTGTAAATATCGATAGAGAAGTACATAATTAGTTAACTCAATATTGTAGCGTGGATTACCAGCACCCGGTGGAACACGCACACATCGTCAATAGCATCAAATTTTTGTTGTTGCATCACTAAATTGGCGGTTTCTTCAAACAGGAAATGATGCTATTAAATTACAGTATATAATTCACCGATAAGGATTACAGGAGGACAGTATGATTGTAATTAGCCAAAAAAAAAACATTGCCAAATATTACGTAAGAACGTTTCTTTGCTCCGGTATGTTGAAAACTGTAAGGAATGTTTGAACATTGGGACATTATCTTTGTGACGGCGACGGTGCGCTATTTTGTATTTATTATCACTACCATATTTTTTTCTTTTGAGAATTTGCGCCCACTAGAAGCTGTTCATTGAGAGTTAACTTAACGCAAACTGAAGACACGTGACAGCTAAGAAAAAGTTTTGAGTGCAGATGTGTGGTATGTCGCATACGCCATCTTACGGATAGTCAATCGTAACTACAATCGATCGTATCCCTATTACAGTTACCTAACAACTAGTACGAAACCGATGTGGATAGACAAGATAATATTACAGAAAGCAACCAATTCACAAGGTGCCATTTTGTTGACCAGTCTATTAGTTCATATTATATAACATTGAATCAACATCAATAAAATGTAATTGGGGATGATGACAGATTGTCATAAATCAATCGACAGCCCATAATAATAAATAACTTATAAGATGTATGTATAACAAACCTTTACGGACTATTGAGTATTTCAATAAAGGAAATATCAAAGGTCTTTCCCAGATATTGACATGTACACATTAGGTGATGAAAAGATCTAGAGTTCAACAGCATAGTTGGTGTCTGATTTAATCTACAAGCTTTTCTGAAAATGATTATACATTTCACTCAATGAATCAAGAAAAGTGAAGTCTATAAACCACTTTTCTAGCTGTATACAATGTGCTCTCTACCATTTCTGATGAACTAACTGTATCTCCGAATTATTATATGAGAGGCAAGAAGAAAAAAAAGGGAAGCCAAAATTGGAGCAAGCTGGAAACAACCTTTATTACTGGAAATACTGGGAATTCTTTGTACCACTGTAGATGAAATGTAGCATAGGGAATTTCCCACTAATTCCAGAGGATATCTCAGTAATAAGAGACAGAAGGAGGTACAGTACTTTCTGGAACAATTTTTTGAATGTATATTTCGAAATAATATTCACATTACAAGAGGAATTAGAGTTGTGCAACAATATCCGTTGAAGCAAATAAATACCTAACGCAAATTATTCTAGTTACTATGGCAATAGCATAGTATGAATGAATATTCTCATATTTTTCAACTCATTGTGATATTTATGTAAATTCAATTCATTCTACCTTTTTTCTCTGAGTACTTCTCGGAATTTCTTCTGAAAAATCATTACATGATTGAAACCTTGATGTGGTATAATGGCTCGAATAAACCGAATTCACACAGCAGATAACAAGATACATCATATCATATTTCTAGATTGGAAACCTCCGTTTTTTCCCATCAAAACAAAACAGCTGATCATCTTCAACATATTATTCAATATTATTATCATAACAGAATTCATCTTCTCTATCATTTGCAAACAACAGATTTTCAATCATCTTTTCACCTCAATAAACACATCAATTTCCTCATCAAATTCAAATTGAATGCTTCTAATATCAATATCGAGAAAGACAATACTCTACTTGCGAAATACTCATCAATTCTGCCTTCATTCTGATACTCTGCTCTCTACCTACATAGTATATAGTATTTATATCCAATCCAGGTTCCAATTATAGTATGTCTGTTTGTTCGATTGTTACTGTAACTCAACAAAAATGTGTAGTGTAGTGAGTGACTTAACATCGAGTGCTGTAAACTCTACAAGTTAAACTAATATTATTCATTATAGGTTCAACCAAAGAAACTACATCATTGATATTAAATCAATAACAGATTCTGTTTCACTCCTGTCACCAAATAATTAATCTCCAACTAACATAACACCTCTATGTCAGAGCTGCTGTGATGCATCGGTAAGGCAGTCATTGACTAAACAAGTAGCCAACTTAGACAGTTAATTCGTTACATGCTTTATGCCCAAGTTGAAAATCTGCAATACTCGTACAATGTAATGAATGCTAATAATGTAGCCTAAATCTAACATATATAATACATCAAACAATTGCACAACTGACTGAATTACCAATGTTATTTATGCACAAAACTAAAATCCGTGACAACCAAACGACTTTGTATATTGGTGCTGTGCATACTTTACCCCTAATAACAGAAATGTATACTGCAACAGTTGAAGTGGAGTACGAAAACCCAATCTATGACTCCATGGGGGGTTTTGGTTTACGAGTGTGTTTACACGATTCAAACCAGTTTGCGTGTCTGGAGTCTCTGTAACGCAGGCAGATAATTTATCAATAATAGATATACAGTCGTCCCTTAATATCTGCAGTTTCAGTTATTCACGGTTCAAGGCACGAAAAATGAACAATTCCGTAGCGATGTGAATGTATGAAGGAGTAAAACAATAGTTTGGTTCCCAGATAATTATAATCTTTAATTTAGCTTAAAAGGCTTTAAAATGTAACTTTTCTTCACAAACAGGTTAAAATGAACTAATCAAGCCTAGCTATACTTAAGTCACGATAATGGCAAATATTTACTACATCTACTTCACTACCTTGTGGTGTATAAAACTTTATATTTCCTGTAACAACACTATCACAAGCCTGTAGTTGTGATCACCAACATCAATACTGAAACTGGAATACTCATGTACTGGAAATTTGAAAGGGACTACTAAACGATATCCATTACCAGTAGTTGTCTGGGGAAGTTATTATTATCTGCATGTAGACATCTTGTTACTGTTGAACAATCATTACCTACTGATACTCATCTAATTTCCATAACAAATGTACTTCTGCGACAGTGCTCCTTTCAGTTTCACTTCCCTAAACTGAACTAACCTCATATATTTATATTAGGAGGTGTAATGATGCGTGACGAGAAACGCAATTTACCTTTGTTAAGAATTACGTCATCAGGTCAGAATCGCACAAAAATTTTCCTTCATATAGATTAGTTTTGGGGTTCAAGTAATTAAATTAAGGATGAGTTTATATATTTCTATGATTAAGTGACCCTAAGCCCTAAGGAATTACTGTACATCGATTTTTTATTCATTCATAAAATTTTGTGTACCACTAGATGGCAGAATTTTGTTACACACTCTGATGTACCAGTGACTGCAGTACTACCATAGTTTACTAGCAATATTGTGGTAATACCAAAGACCTTTGTTAACAAGATGGCTTCAAAGAAATTGGGCAAGTTATGTGAACGTACAACTTCCTTGTTTCTGTGTGACATGCAAGAGAAATTCAGGATGAACATAGTTCACTTCCCTGAAATTATTCATGTCTCCAGAAGAATGTTTGATCTGGCAAAATTACTATCCCTTCCAACTTTTGTGACAGAGCAATACCCCAAAGGATTAGGGCCAACTGTACCGGAACTTGGCGACCTGAGTTCTGCTAAAAAATTTGAGAAAACCTGTTTTTCCATGGTGCTGCCGGCAGTGGAGTCAGAATTACAAAAACTGAAAGATGTTGACTCAATAATTCTTTGTGGGATTGAAACACAAGCTTGCATACTGCGAACAGCGAGTGATTTACTAGAGAGGAATTATAATGTGCATGTAGTTGCAGATGCGGTTTCATCAAGAAGTCAGGTTGACAGATTATTTGCTCTCTCAACAATGCGACAAATGGGAGCATTCATAACAACTTCTGAAACGGTGCTTCTACAGATTCTGGGCGATTCAAAGCATCCAAAATTCCGTGAGGCTCAGAAACTTATAGCTGCATCTGCTCCGGACAGTGAATTGATTTCAATGTTTCATAAACCTATGCTATGAAATATCTACGAATAATGATTTACACTAAACCTTAATCAGTTCCTTACCAATTAATATTCTAATTTTTGTTCGAATACGAAATAAATATACTATTATGCAACCAATAAAATATCATAGTCTCTATATACATATGAAATAATACTCTTTATTCTCGATTTTTTCACTTCCCCAAATCCACAACTAACTCCTCTATCTATTCTTACCTGGCTGCTGAGGTTTCACCAATACACTATTTTACACCTCCAAACATCATTTGAAAAAATGGAATTACTAGAAAACAATACATATATTTTTTATGTTCTTATATCTGACGAGGAACCAAACCTATTGCTTACTTAATTTAGTTTATCCCTGACTATATTCGTATTACATCAAAGCCCCAGAAAACATAAAGCTAACAAATGGGGAATCAAAAAAATTCATCAGCAAACATTTTCTGTCGCAGTAAATTAGGCCTAACATTCGTCTGCCTTTGTCCTGTTTATACATCAAATGATAAAGCAACACACAGCACGATTTCACTGAACAGTCATAATAGAAAGTAACTGATCCCAATCTGTACTTGTGGTGTACACTTCTCGCTCCAACCAAACATCGTAGCTTTTACGGAACTCTGGAGGCAGGTCAAATTTCTGACCAAGAACGCTGTGAAGATCATTGTCGACCGGTTCATGATCTTGATTCTTGGGAATAATGGTTGGGCTGTCTGTCTTGTAGCGTCTGTAGTTGAATCTCTCCACCTGAAAGAATTCTTGTAATAACCCATCTTGAAACAGCATATCTTAAATATTCTATATACCGGAAATAGAAGTATAAGTTGATCTTACGTCAAAGACGTGGAATTCGAGACAAAAACCAAAGTGAATAATCAGTCTACTAGATATAAATCGCGCACAAAATCATAATTGGTATGTTTTACGACAGTTTATGGTGGTTTCCTACATACATTACATAATTTTTTCATCTAACTTCAACTCCTATGTTAGTTTCACCATATTTTTTAACACACTTCCTGCTAATCCGCAAAACAGAATTATAAAATTAAATTTAAACCAACTTCGCAAATTCCCTCCAACACTTTCTTCATTTTTAAAATGTATAACCGACTTGGCAAAGTCGAGATGTTTTGGAATACACTCGAGTATCTATGGTATTTATTTAAAATTAATTGCATAATTACTTGGGCACGTAGTGAACATTCCTCCTGTTGAAAATCCCAAGGCCTGGCATCAATGTCATTGCCGTATGCCCAGTCATCACTGAGACGATGACGAACCTAAAATGGGCAAAAGAAAATTATTAGTAGCCAGTATAAAATAGTATGTAATTTCTTCTTACTTTTTGGTATATGGCCGACATGATCTTCATATTGCTCTTTCTCCATGCTCTCCCTAAATATTTCGTCTGAGACTTGAGAAGTTTCAGGACGTACATTTGCAGCATAGCGTGCTGAACTTTCAAAGCTCGTTTCAAAATGGGAGATGATTTGAAGACAACCAACATCTAAATCCACATTATCAAATATTGTTATGAAGGAAGAAGGCAAGTTACTGGTATCTCCACTACGACAGCCTTTATACCGGCTCTTCCGACTACTATCATTAACATCAGTGACTCATAAAAATGACTTGTAGTAGAGTGCAAGTTTAGCATTGCTCAGCTCAGCCTCCACAGTAATTATAGTTCCTGCTATACAACTATTTCACTCTACCCAATAAGAATAGTGTGGTGGGTCTGTCGGGTATTTATAAATGTACAAGAAGTGTGAAACTAACTTTCAGCGGAGTCTTAATGAATGTTGATTTACTACTATATTGTACACCTAGCAGTAAGTGTCATGGGATGCTGCAGCTGCACAGCTTTATTGGACGAGTAACCACAGATCAATAATATCAATTACAGAATAAAAACCAATACCATTGTCCTTGAATGTTTCCATTTCACAAGCTTGTTCAAAATTCGTAGAAGATTTATACTTGAGAATAAATTGCGCCAACAAGCAGCGCCTGGAATATCGACCGGTTCTAAAGTCTCGGCTGTTGCAGAAAATAAAAATAAATGTTTTGTATTTCAAAAAGATGAGGTTACTTTAAAGTTTATGGGACACTTAGCACTTCTGATAAACCAAGAACAAACAACAATTCGTACCTGTCAGCTCCTGTTTTTCTCCAACAACCAGTTGAGGGAATTCCAATGAAGGTATGACATTTTTTGTCGTCACATACGCCACTATGTTTTGATTGAAAAATTTCAACACCAATGGAATGCAGTTTGCAAACACTAAATGCTGGCTTGTGTATTCAAACTGATAAACATGATTCAATTTGAAATTTTTCAAAAGTAGAAGAATTATCGCTGAAATAGACTTTACAATAATTTCTCTGTGTCGATTGACGTCTATCCCGAGACGCATTGACTGCACAACCGAGGAAGGTATCTCAGCAGGAAGTACATCGGCCAGGATGTTGATCGGATCCGTCTTGGCTTTGGACGTTGGGGCAGCAGCAAGTAAAATTTTCAGAAGCGATATCATGTATTGAGGAAGATTCGGAAGCATCGACTGGTACAATCTTTCGACGGGATTGTTAGGAATCTCATCGAAGTCTTTTTTTGTTATGGGATATTTGTTAATCTCGATTTCCTGTTGGATTTGTAAATCAGCAAGCGACACATACTGATGTTTTCGAAGTGTATCTATGCTCTCCTTCGTAGGTTTCGGGAGACCAAATACGGTTGTGAGATCACCATAAAGTTGAAACCCGACAAACTTCTGGCGCGCCTGTGACAAAAATGATTCGATATCCCTTTCTCTAGTTTTGGGTTCCCAAGGTAGACCATATGGAACTTTGACCTTGTGTATGTCTTGCAAAGCATCTTCTAATTCTCGTTCATTTTTTAATTCAATCAGTTTCGATGCGATCGAAGAAACACTGCCCGATGAGGAATCGTTTCCGAAGGGTGCCGGGGTCATCGCTCCGGGAGCTGGAGTCGCGGGCTGGATATCGGCCCCATTTTCTATTAGTTTCTGATCACCATCAGATGGCAACCCGTCTACTACCTCATCGGTAGGCATGGATGGGGAGGTATCTTGGCCATTCGATTCGGATCTTAAGTCTGGATCTGGATCAGAAGTCTCGGTTACTTCAAGTTCTCTCAACATTCCTCTTCTGTTCTTCCTTCTTCCAGGCTGATTACCCTCAAAAAGATCAGCAGAGGTAGGAGGGGCAGATGCTTTCATGTTTCTGACAACTTCTATGGGGTTCTCAACAAGAGCTGCAAGGCCAGCTTGCTCTCTCTTTTCACATTTCAGCTTAAAAAGATCTTCTAATCCCCCAACTATGGACAATATTACCTTCCACAAAAGAAGCAAAACTTTTTTAATCGGGAAAGCAACCACACTGTTGTTGCAGAATTTAGTAACCACGTTGAAAAGAACAATGGCTAGAGGATCATCATTTGTGATCGGAGCTTCCAAGCTTGAAATGAAATTTTTTTGTGCTGTTCTCTCTTTTTCGGTATCATTCTCATCCACTTTTCGCAAAGTTTCAACCACCGTGTAGAGAAGAGTGAGAATTATTCTCATTTCTGTGCTGTTTTCGATGGAAGACACTGTCGGATTTTTAGCCCCAGAGATTTCACCTTGCTTTGAGTTGATTTCCATCAACAAATGCTCCTCAACCAAGTTGAACACACCCATTTCAAACATAAGGAAGCAATTTTTTCTAGATTGAACCAGAAGTTCGTCAACACTGTCACATTCGTCAAAGGCACCCTGAGATAGGTAAAGCAGACTGCGAAGCGCTGAAAATCTACTTTTCTCATTCACGACATCCGTCTGATCCATGATATGCATGATGACAACCTTACGTTCCTCTTCGGACATCTCTGACCATTTTTTCTTTTCCTTTCTAGCTGTTAATATTTCTTGGAAACAAGTTAAATTTAAAGGAAATTCGTTTTCTTCCGTGTAACTGTATATTTCTCCAATTTCGGTGAGAAACTTATCGCAGTCACCGTAAGTAAAATCTAAATCTTTATCAGTGGTTTCCGACTCCAGTTTTAAAGCCATGTTTAGCTATCAATCCAGCATACGAAAAACCAGAGCAATCGACTAGTAGTGAATGTAGTTGTTGATTAATAAAATAAATGCTTTACAGAAGGTAGAATATCATATTTAAACTCATGTAAGTGATTTGGTATGAAAGAACTAATAGAACAAATATCGAAGGAAAATTCTGTACTAGCGTTATTACAAAATGTACAGCAGTGCCAATGATCTTTGCCTCTAGTGGTAATATCTCAAGTGGCAATTGCACTTAGCCATCTAGCGGTTGGAAGTTTTTACTTCACCCAACGGTTATAAATGATCCAGCAGTGACATCTAGCGAATAAACATTTTCTGCACCTAATGTTCATAAATGAACTTCTAATGATCCAATCACGCTTTAACGACCTTTCAGTTTTCACGCAAAGTTTTGTCAAAATGAACTCCGCGGAACTAATAAAGAAATAACTAAGTTCTAATAATCACTTTCCGGTCTTCTAGGATAAGAATACAGAAGTGATTAAACAATTACTGAAGCATGACAGGTTACTCCGCAGTATCATCTAGCGGTAGTAATTAATATCAGTTTCAATTCAGCATGTTTCATCTCAGATTCCTCATCGTTGCATTTTGCAGTTAAGTTTCAGTGGTCAACTCCATAAAATGGCCAGTTTTGTCTCCATTTACAGAACGATATTCTACAGCGCCGTCAGAAGACAAATACTCCTTTCACCTACGAGCATTCAATCAAGAAACAAATTAATAAATTCATGGCTGAAAGTGGACGTCCCCCTCAGAGCTCAACACAGCGAAACCAGCACTCTGTCGAAGATGCTGAGGATGAAAAGTGAGACTTCGGACGAAAGCATTAATACGTCTTGTCTCTTAATGGAGAGATGTAGTGAGAGAGGAATGCCTTTCTCATCTTTAACTGTAGATAGAATGGTGAATGCAATTAAAGATGTAAACGATCTTAATTCCTCTCTTTATTACTTGCACAAATTCAGACACAGTGATTCATGCTATTTTTTGAGACCTTGGACGATCCATATGTGGATTAGAAAATGCGTGGAACATGATGCAACTGACCTTGCCCTGCAAGTGCTCATTGACAAACCTCAGTACGGAATGTTTCCTGATGAAGTAGCATACTGTTCGTTGGTCGAACACTGCCTACAGAAAAAGCAATATGACAGAGCTTTTGACTTCGCTGCCCAAATGTTTTTGACAGAAGCTATGGACTTAAAGAAATCTCATATTTTAATACTAAGCACACTGCACCATTACAAAGAGAACAACACAGAAGACAATAGTGTCCTCCCCTTGTTTCACAATGTAAATAATAAGAGAGATTTTGGTGGGTTGATGTTTAGACTTGGTCAAATTCTTCAAGACACTAGTCTCGAACTGATAGGACTGTCTGTTTTGTATGCGGTCGAAACAGAACATGGCATCAGGGCCATCTACCAAGAGCCATGGGCGCCACTGCTATGGAACGGCGGGTTCGATACCAAATTGCTTGAAAGCCTACGTTCTATAGAAACTCCAGTTTCTAGTGAGAGTGTTGACATTGTAATAGAAAGCTTCAAAGATAATAAACAACTGCTTAAAGAAATTGAATTAGTGACATCACAACTGCGGTCAAGGGATCTGATCAACAAAGACATGAATCTTTCATCTATTGTTAAAAATCATCAAGAAAAAAAGACTGTTTCTGATGACGAGAAGTTTGATGAAGTGGTGCAGAAGTGGCTAGAGGACGACAAACTCCTACGCCAAATTGAGACCAGGATACTCGAAGAACGTGAGGAAGAAAGGCAAAGAGTGTTTGAGGAAAGAGAAATAAGAACCAGTGTACAGAGGATAGCTGTGGAAAAGCTTAAATATTGGGAACTAATGGATAACGAAAGTAAGGAACAAGACGCTGGTGATAAATACTATCTGAAAGAGAATTACATGCAAGGTTCTTTGTCAGATATTGAGATAGAGAATTGGAAAACGGATAATGACGTAGTTGCATTAAATGAACTCAGTAGTTGAACTTTTCAGTATTTCAATGATTAACAATTTTGGAAATAAAACAAAATAATAATTTAGCACTCCAAATACAAGTACCACCCATATGGCCCATTATAGAATAACTGGATATGTTGAAGTGAAGTCATGTCATTCAGCGGTACAATAGATAAGTTAAAATGAGTCGCAAAATAATAAATTTATTGCACTAGGATACCCAGAATACAAGAATATTCTCGTTGAATACTTTTCGCATCTCAATCTTTTACGGTTGCATTGATAATATTTGGGTTGGTTCATTGCAGTGGGTATGAAAATATAACCGAGTTACATTTCCAGAGGTAAAAATATAGCAATTCAACAGCTAAGATTGAAGTGAATTATGTTATTTGGGCCTCCAATGCTGACAATACCGTTTTAATGTGTTTTCTGTAAAAGTAAACAAATCATATTGCTCCAGTTCTTCAAAAAGTATATTAGAATATCCAAGCGATGCATGCGAAAGATATATATTAAGGTTTGCTTACATTTTAGCAGAAACTTTATGAACCGGTTCCATAGCTCTGTCTAATTCTTCGCAATGAGCTATCAGCATATACATAGACTTGACTGCCTCATCTGTTTCATTTCCCATCTCATTAACCGCATCGCAATATGTTTGAGAATAGCCTACTGTTATAGCAGATGCCTAAATTAAATGCAAAGCATCTGATTTGAATGATATTTAAGTAATAATTCCACAGGTTTCTTTGAGGTGATTAAATAGACTAACTTCATGCATCCTTTTAGTTAAAGAATCAATCAGTTTGTCTAGACTGGCAGAAAGCTGACTGGTTTGAATTTCAAGGGATTCAAGAACATGACTGTTGATGGCTCGTATTTCTGACAAAGCGCTACCAGTTAAGCTGCTGCAGTCTGATGTTCGACGACTGGTAGACTGAGATGCTGTAATTCAAAAAACACTGCTTTTTCTAGAACATAACATTTACTCCCACAAATATTAAGTAAAATTCAATGAAAAATTAAGATCTTACCATCGTCAGGCTGCAATTTGATGCTCTTCTTCACGCTCTCTGCCAGATTATCCACAACGAATGTCATTTTATCTCCCATCACAGTGACAGTTCCTCTTTGAGCTAATTTTTCAGTAACCGAATCCAACCCCTCTGCTGAGGTCGTCCCTTGAACAGGCTGCGTAGATTCCGGATTCATAGCTTACATTTTAATATCTAAGTGAGTCAAGTAGTCTGAGAAAAACATGATAATAAGAATAAGATCACACAGATTTTGAAAACCATCACCAGTAAAAAAAAACAAGTATCGTCGAAATAAGGTGAACTTACCAGTATTGGTATACCAAACAATGAATGAACAATAAAATTAATGATGTGGTGTTATCCAGTATATATCTCAATAAAAATCCTTCAAAAAGTAAAACCGGTAATTTTTTAAATAAAAATACACACCTTTAATGTTTTGTAAGCAGTAGAAATGCAAGTTTTGGTCAAAAATTTACCAATAACATGATAATAGAATGTTCCTAAAATTAAGATATCAAAATCAATTTATCTCTTCAACGTTTTTATTATAGTGATTGGGTGATTTTGCCTGCCGAGACTCAAAAACAGAGCATTTAAAGCCAAACTGAATAAAAAGTTACAGCGACAAACGCAATAAATACAGATATAAGTCCGAAATTATATGTCCATTGGGAGATTGTCTTTTCTTTACTTCCTTGTCGTTCACCTGAACCATCTTTAGGGGAACCAGACACACATCCCTGTGGCATTGATTCTCGTAATCCTGGAGACATCACCGGGCTTGATGAAATCTTAACTCCTTTCAAATAATGTTTCGCTGTTTCAACTATTTTAACTTCTATAACTTTACCCATCAGATCTTCATCCATGGATATCAACACTTGTTCATAATACTTATTATGACCCACATAATGCATTTTATCATGAGCTATTTCAGCTATCAGCACTTTCTGTACCTTACCTAGCTGATGATCATAAGGTTTGTATGACTGGAAAAGTTCTGACAATCTCTTTGTCCGTCGTTTAATTTCCTGCCTGTCCATCTGGGTCATTTTAGCTGCCGGGGTTCCGGGTCTCGGATAAAACTGATTTATGAAAAGGCTAGGGAATTTGTAACGTTCGATGAGGGTCATCGTCTCTTCAAAATCTTCTTCCTTTTCCGTCGGGAATCCACAAATGATGTCTGTGGCAATCGAGATGCCGGGAACGTTTTTCAGCAAACAGTCCACTACGTTGCAGAAGTCCAGTCTGGTATATTCTCGCTGCATCGCGTACAGAACGCCATCTGAACCCGACTGCACGGGGATGTGCATGAAAGCATACACACGTGGGTGATTGAGAATTTTCGACATTTCTTGAATGTGTTCCAGAATATAAGGAGGATTTGTCATCCCCACTCTGAGCATGCAACCGTCTGGAATTACTTCCACGATGTTCCAAAGAAGTTCGGGCAAATTAGTTCCGATATCTCGACCATATGCTCCCGTGTCTTCGCTGGTCAACCAAATCTCAACAACTCCTTCGCCGAACGATTGTTTTACGCGGTTAACGATGTCTTCGATGGGATAACTGCCGAGTTCTCCCCTGGCGTGGCGTGTTTTGCAGTACGTGCAAGCGTTCAGACATCCTGTATTGATGCTTATAATTTCAATCAATGGATTTCTTCTGATTTTTGGCAGATCCAGTCTTGCACCGCCAATTTTCTTCCCGTTTTGTTTCTTTTTACCGATCAATCTGACCGCGTTTCCTTTGAGGGTTTCTTCAACAACTTCAATCACCCTGTCTATCTGCTGCACCCCTATAACAGAAAGTCCCTTTATGTAGCTGGAGTTGGGAGCGGCTTGCGGGACGCAGCCTGCCAGGACGATCGGGATTTCGAAGTCCTGCGCTTTCTTCAACATGTTACGAAAATGATCTTCTGCTGGATTTTTCACCGTGCAACTGTTAAGCAACCACAAATCAGCTTCATTGCTATTCTCAACGATTTTATATCCATAAGAAGACAACTGTCCGGCCATGTATTCCGAATCCGAAGAGTTGTGGGTACATCCCCAAGTTTTAATGAAGATTTTTTGCGTTCCTGGTATAATACTATCATTAACTCGTTTGTCGTTTCCATTTTCGACGACGGGTTCTTGAGTTTTTTTTGTCCGAACATTTTTGGACGTAACTTTCAATTTTGGGGAATAGAGATTTGAAGAATTGTTGTCCTTAATGGATACGATATCCTCTATGTCGTCAAGCGCAATATCACAGCTAAGAGAAGGCATTTTAATGCAATAGGTATTTATTGAAATTTACTGGTAGGGACTCGAGAGAAATTGAGAAAACGTCAACGTTGCCCTTTCACCTGTCAAAGTTCAAACATATGTCTATGGTTCAAGCCTCAGATGATAACTTGGATCAGTGAGTTTCCATTTTTATCGCTAGGTAAATAACAATAACAGCAATACAGAAACAGCATGGTCTAAAATATACAAATCAACAATCGCTGGATTTTATCGTCTGATTCAAAGGGAGGATGGAAAGAATCCAGTCTTGGTATTGCACCGTATTTGTGTAAAGGCCTGGTAATTTTTTTGCTCCACACTCTTTCGCACCCCACGACGTGATTCCCACTAAATACCACGAACAAGAAGAGCATCGCTGACACATCAAAGGACCACCGCTGTCACCCTGCGTGAAATTTTTCGCACATTTAGGAATATCTGAAAACTGAAAGAGATTGGTTGTTCTTTATTTACCGAGCACGTATCGACACCGCCTGCAATGCGTCCCGCACAAATCATTCCTTTGCTTATTTTGGACCCGAAATCAATCTTTTCGTAGGCTTGCTTGCAAATCTCCAAATCAAGAATCCGCAACGAAACTTCGTTCATATTATCACTGATTAGCTCGCTGTTGAAGGCCGCTGTATCAAATATTATGATAATTGCGTTAATATCGAATAAAGAATGACAATAAAAAAGGTACTCACTGACTCCCCATCCGGTTGCAATACATTTCGTATCCAAAGGAGTGACTTCTCCATTTGGAAGACATATAGGACTGACTAAGCTGGAGATGGTTACGGGTTTGTCAAGCTGAAGACAGAGTCAATGAGCAAATGCAATATACACTAATTTATAGTATGTTAAGCTATCAATTTCACTTGAATACCTTTATTAGAGCTATATCGTTTGAAGGCATTTTATAACGAGGATGCACAACAACATCGGAAGGTCTTCGATTTTGTAAAAGTAAGTTTATTTCGTTTACTGCGGTGAGACCAAATGTAATACCGATCTCCCGTAGACGAAGATTGCTGGAATAAACATGAGAAAGAGTAAATAATGCAAAACAAAATTCAACATAGCAAACTTACTTGACACAGTGAGCAGCTGTAATAACCCATTCGCGATGTATCAATGTTCCGCCGCAAAGTTTTTCATCGTTGTATGAACCAACTACCAAGAAAGCCTCCACGAGGTAAAATAGATTTTATATCAGAATATACAGCATTTTACTTGACATCAGACATCGACAGAGCAATTTTACCATCCAGGGCCACCGTTTAGAATCAGCCTTTGCACCTCCGATAATTCTTCCGACTTCGTTTGCATCCTGATTTCTTCCGCATGTCTCCAGAATAGTGGCATTGCAGCAGGACGAGAGGGATTGATAGCGATAAATAAACCCCACGGAACACTCGCCTAACAAGTAGCAAAAACATTGTGCTCTAATCTTAATTAAACAATCTGTTGGTGCCGAAAAATTCAAACTGTGGACGAAATTTCCCTGGACACAAAACAAAAGAGTGTATCTATCTAGTGGTAATATTAAGAATGCCTCACTCTACACACCTACACACTCATTCTCTAGACAAAAACTGTGCATCACACAAACTGCATAAGTTGTACTATAACATGCTACTACAACCACCGACCTAGGTCTAACAGTTGTAGCCATGCGATTCTGAATCTTGAGAGCTTATAAAACAATCATCATGGTTTAATGTTTTTTAATCTTGATCGTTTGGAAATAATCTTTTTTACAATCCAATACTGACAATGACAACGATACCGCAAGCCTACATATAGAAGATATCGCATGGCATATCTTACACATACATTCGAGAGACAAAAAACATCATACATGCAAGTGCAATGTACAAAACATGGATAACTTAATTCAGAAAAATAGTGAAAAGCAAAGTAAACAAAAATTTACAAAATCTAATTGAACTAACGAATAGGGCAAGGTTGGGTTTGACAATCTTCGTAGAGAACTTTACAATTTGGCGACCCCAACCCACAAGATTTAGTTCTAATTCTTGTCCCTCCACCACAGGACTTCGAACAGGAGTCGAAGGCTGGGAAAAAAGCTAGAAAAAAACAAATATATTATTCGTAATAGTGAATGATACCTTCCAATCGAGTAAAAACAAAAATATCTCCAATAAAATCTATGATAGTTGTGTATGATTGGTACGATGGTATTGCTACAGTAATGATTACTCACCGTTACATGGCGAGGTGTTACAATTCTCTGTTTTTCTTCTATACTGGTCGCAAGCCTTATCCTGGTTGGCACACGTTTTCTCCTGATAACGAAATCCACCACCACAAGATGCTGAGCATGCTGTCCAAGGTGACCAATCTGAATATGAAGTTATAATATAAGACTTGACAGCGACAAAACAAATTATTCATTGCTGAAAACTCAATTATACCTGAACTGCATTGACAGTTGTCATCGCACTTCATGTTACAGGTCTTTGGGCAATATTTCGTCATTACATAGCCGATTTTGCAGTACCCGGTAAACATGGCACACGTATTTGCTGGAAGCATATCGACACATCTACTTATGGTCCTGCAAATGAAATCACAAAACAGCTAGATGAAAATTTGAACATTATAAAATGGAATTAGCATTTTACACANTGGAAATTATTCATCCAAAAACATTTTCAGGGGGAAGTTTGAACTTACTTTGTGGATTTTTTATTATTTTTTGTTTTTCAATTAACCATTATCACGTGAGGCAATAAATTTCAGTGATACCATGCTACTTTCAAAAAAATTTGACAACATTGCTATACCAAACAACTGCTGCATAAGCTATGCAAGGAAACTCACGGGCAAGGACCAGATACACAAAGCATTCTCTCTTCAGAATTTCCACTGCAAGTTGACCCGTACATGCAAGTTCTTCCTCTAATTTTAGACCCATCACCGCATGATGCGTCACAGCTAGTCCACGGTGACCATTCCGACCATGCTGTGTGTAAAAAAGGTTTAAAACGGCTACTAGCTTAGAGAGGAAAACTGAGATTCTTAGCAAATAATAGCCTCACCTTGACATAAGTCACCTTTACATGCTTTTGTCTCTCTATTCGGTCCCACGCAGTTAAACCCGTTTACACACAGTCGACTCCGGGTGTGGACTCCGTCCCCACAAGAGCTACTACAGGAGCCCCAGCTGCTCCAGTCTCCATAATCTTCGATAAAAAAATGATCAATTAATATAGTTAACGTAGTGAATACTGTATACGATTTATCGTTTATAATCACTCACATGCACAAGATTGAGAATTGCAAGAACGACTTTCTGCTGGAGGCCCGGAACACCCGCCGCTTGAACAAGCCCTCGTTCGAATTTGCGAACCTGTACCGCAGGTAACGCTGCAAGGTCTCCAGTTGTTCCAAGTCAAATAAACTAAACAAATGAGCTTCATGAGAACTTAAGCTATTTTACATCTTTTCAGTAACTGAAGAAAATAGTGTGAAACTTACGTGGGCAATTGGTCATCATACAACTCTTTCTCTCTTCGTTTTTTCCTGGACAATTAGAACCCATTGGACAAATTCTGGACCTCATTTGTTCTCCCTGGTCACAAGACTTGCTGCAAGTACCCCACGATCCCCACGGGGACCAATTCACAACTGAGAAAAACAACAATCAACATGAAATTGATACTAGAGCAGAAAGATCCCAGGAGGATACTTAGGTTATCAAAAAAGCACCCGTTCTAGTATATTCTATACTAAGGAAAACTGAATAGTACAACAACATGTGCAATTAAACATGTTTGATGACGTAAACCAATATCAAATGAATTAATATATGAAATATTTTATTTACGGAAAATGTATTATTAATATTTATTCATGACGTTATTATTATTATATTAATACATCATCTGTAGAATGAACTTTATATTATCGTTATACCAGCATATATATATATATACCTTTAGCACATGTGATAATATTAGGACAAGGTTTGATTTCGTTAGGATCTCCTGTACAATCGGGACCATTTTGACAAATTCTTGAGCGAGAACGGTAGCTGTTGCCACACGTTTTGTCACAGGTTCCCCATGAACTCCAGTCGCTAAATTCTGTAGATATGGAACAATTCTATATTTCACGGCTGGAACTATCTAAGTGCCTTTAATAAACAGGACAGACGTAAAGACAAAGACATTCAATAGTTCATTCACAATATTTCAGCTTTAGGAATCCGAATAATAGTAAATCTTTAAGTATGGTCTATATCAGCATGTTATAGAACTGAATGATCTGAAATGTCTCATTGAAAGAACACAGTACAGTCCTTAAAGGTCATTATAAAAAGACTGCGAATGAGCGACTATAAAGCCACTCAGATATCAGATATATCTGATGAAGATGAATAGCAGTTAACATAAACACATACCCGGACAAGGTTTGCTGGAACACCGCTCCACAAGAGTAGTCTGATCAGAACAAGTTTTCGAATCGAGGCATTTTCTTGTTTTCTTTTTGATGCCACTGTCACAAGTTGCGCTGCATTCACTCCAATCGCTCCACACCGAATACGTGGGAGAGACCGATTCTGTACATGAATAAGGTCAAAGTTGAGGCATGTTTTAAAAGGAAGTCATAGCATACAATTGAGAGATAGCATGAAAATGAAATTTGCTAGTTGCACCCAAAAGGAAGATGTAGTTGTTGAGTAGTACCTTTCATACATACACCACAGGAATAATTGCAGTTCTTAGCCATCCATTCTTTGTATGAGCTGCAGAAACCACGACTTTTTAAGGCGTCACATTCTTTGTATATATCTTTGCATCCAGCACTTATCGAGTTCACTGCAGTCGATGTCGATGTTGTATCACCTACAATTATACCAAAAATTCAGCATCAGCATCTCAAAAATCTGCTAAGTATTTACTAACAGCAAACAGTACTTTTACAGTCTTTGAGGTAGCAATACTCGGTGTCTTTATTGCTGCCAGGGCAGTCTGATTTCCTATATTTGATACTACATTCCCGGGATCGAGTCTTAGTTACGTCTTTGCCACAGGTAGCACTACATGAAGTCCAAGCACTCCATTGAGCCCAAGCAGCTGTAAAACAAAAGTAGCTAAAATATTTCGGCACCATATTCATTAAAATATATTCTACATGTGCCTATATATATGCACAAGTCATATGGATATACAGTACATTTAAGATAAAACAGTACCTCTGGTTGATTTACAATTTTACATCTTACAGGGAATTTTATTCGAACAGGGTGTGTGACATTTAATGATAAGATATTTTTTTAAAGCTCTGACATAACACGTATAGGCGGCGCGGATTACAACACAATGGTAAAGCTTTCTCTTGAGAGTCAAGTAGGCTTTAAATCTAAAAATACACAATTTTTTAAAACGGATATGCGCCTCTTTCCGTGTAGGCGTATCGTCGAAGCACAAGAGAAAATCTTTACTTTAAAGATATGGATACACGCCAGGATGTGATGTTTATCGTTAATACGTAATATAAATAAATAAATGATATAATTAGTTATCGTACTTCCGCACGAAATCGCAGGACAAGAATTCCAGTCGTATGTCGCGCCTCTGCAATCGAGTAAGTTTCCCGTAGAACAAGTTCTAGTTCTGGTTTTAACCGCATCCCCACATGTTTTCGTACATTTCGACCACGAAGACCACTGTGACAACGACGGAACCACTTCAAACACCTCCACTGCGCAACAAAAATAATTGAAATCTGTTAGTTTTTCCGTAACTGGTTGATTGAACGAAAGATAGGAGATCAGAAATGATATTTAGGGAAAAAATATTAATTACCTTCTCCGCAAAGGTCACAGGTTAAACGGCAATTCTTCATCATCCAGTTTCGATAAAAAGAGCTTGTACAGTAATATTTATCCTTGTAAATATCACATTGAGATTTCGGGATGGCGTCCTTGCAATCCGCTCCTGCATCCCCATAAAACATGAACATACTTATGATAATGCACCTCTCTTACAATAAATAGTACCTACTGAACTTATAATATTACCTTCGCAATGCTTGATCTGCAGAAGCAACAATATGCAAACAGCAGACGACAATAGTATACGACACATCATTACTGACAACATAGAACACCCTTTAAGCTGTAATTTACTTCAAAATAATAATTGTGTCGTGAGCGAAAAACTTTTTTGCTATTTCCGGCGAATAAAACGTTCAGTATATCCATTTTACTTAAGTTACACTTCCGAACACTGAAATCAAGTATCGTTTCTCGAATTACATCTCCATATTTAACGGGTATCGGATGTAATGTACGACTGACTGCCTCGCTACTGTATAGCAATTGCTACCTTACTGGCCATTGACTCTGCAGTTGACCTTTGTTGATGATAACCGTGTACTAATTACCGGATTTTATGTCCCCTTCCTTAAAATCCGGGCCCTGAATTCAACACTAACTACACGTCCAACACTATCTCCCGTCTGGTCGGCAAACACTTTAAACCAATTCGTATTACAATCATCAAGTTCTCCTGAAAATACACATCTATTTGTCGAGTCCTAATTCTATTACCTTGCTCGCAATCTTATATCTCAACGTAACCGTGCAAACTGTCGTCTGCAACAACTCCTATACCGCAATGGCTTCAGATTTCCCTGATCCATTGAGTTTTATATATAGGTATCCTTCCGAGTACCCCCAGGGTTGAAATCCATACACAAATACCATTATAATCATAGCTCGTTCGAACTCGACAACACTTGCCATTAAATCAAACATCTACATAATAATCTCTGTACGAAAACAATGTGCACACGTTTCGACTCTCGTAAAAAATATCGGTTTGCCATTTCAAACATTCATAGGTTTCATAGGGACAATAAAGTATCGCAATAAATTACAACTCTAGGAAGAGGTTTGAAGCTGAATGAATTACGCGCGAGAAAGCTCAAAGTGACAGTTTACCGTATGTTTATTTCGGATTTAGAAGGTCATGGCCCGAAAATTAGATCGTCA
Source organism: Halocynthia aurantium (assembly GCA_013436065.1). NCBI lineage: Eukaryota > Metazoa > Chordata > Ascidiacea > Stolidobranchia > Pyuridae > Halocynthia > Halocynthia aurantium. The sequence continues at coordinate 20,971 of QXVX01002165.1, read as the reverse complement.
AAGGTTGGCGTTGTTGCACAAACTAACTTTGCAGGAAATATAAACATACATTTATATGACGTTGAAATTGCTTACTAGCCGACCCAAATTACGACCTAACGCCTGCTCTGAACGTGTTAACACACCTGGGAGCTTTCTAATTCCGTTCGCAGAGAAATTCCAATGTTATTCCAGCAAAAAATAATCGAAATTCACAGTAAGGTTACGATACATATGTACATTTATACATGATGATATTACCTTCTGAAGAAAGCGATAATTTGTCTTCTGTCAGGGGTCGAAAGGTTAATGAAAAAATAAAAATAAAAACGCAAAGCTATGATACCAGACGTTGATGGATTTTTTTTACTAGAAAAAAAAACACTATATTCGTTCACGAAACTCCATCGACATATTGTCTGAAAAATGTCATGTTTTATATATTCTAAGTCAATCGCTTTATAAATGATAAATTATAAATGTGCAGCATCATTTAAATATTTCATTCACATAAACAGACAACATGACACGTATGCGATTAATCTCAACCCTAAATTCTATTGTAATGTTTACTACGACCTATCGATACTCTTGCCGTCATCCGCTAATGATGAGAGTAAGGTTTTTGTTTTATATTCAACGAAAAATTCCCAGTTAACTCATACCGTGCGATTGATTGCAATAAATTCTTTAACACCATGAAAAGCGGCACGCCCCTACTAAACAGCAATCAATCACAGATTGTTTTTTAAATAATATACAAATTGTCAGAGCCGCAGAGATAACCACGAACCATGAGATATATAGTGACATGGACATTTTTTCAGGATAACATAACATTACGAAATAAAGTCACTAGGATAGCTGAAAAGGCGCGTATTGCTCATAGTTTGCACATTTACCAAACGTCTTGATGCATTCGATACCAGGGCTTTGAATCGACTCCCAAAACATATTATGTAAAATTCAATGAGTTATAACTACCCTACTACGACTACGGGTAATATACGGAATCGTAATCGTTAGTTGAAATGCCACAAAGTAACCACAACTGGGCTCGCGATGTTTCCAAAATCTGAATCTACAATTTTACCGCTTACTGAATTCCGAATCCAGTGAAAAATGTCCTACACTACCTACATTCCTGGTAATTCCACTATAACATTGGTTGTTCGTAGAAACGTTTTCTACAACGCGATCGTGTTCATGTGTTAGGCTTTTTATATCACCGATCCAGGTCGAACTGTCAGTACCTAATATTATATATAGCAGCTTCACGTATTTGAAAGAATTCCAGATTTATTTGGTACTAAACCATTAAGCTTAATGCAACAAAGAAAACTGAGGTCCGTGGGGATTCTACATAAATCCACTCTAACGCCACCTATTGGTAAAAATAAGAATCTGAACGACCAAATCGGATGACCATGATCACTATTGCCAAATTCTACAATATCCATGACAGAACATGCACTAGGAAAATCAACATCCAATACACTTTAGCAAAATGGAATTTTTACAGCTATGCAATTAATCATATTGCTAAAGCGTTAGTTTGAAGTCTGGAATTCTTTTCGAGAAATAACTGTTACCATCATATCAAATTGTTTATATAAAATGCATAGACTGCATATAGTTTCGAATCCGGTCAGGATCGTTTCCCAATTCCTAGTAAGACTTCTATATATAACGAAAATCACCATGCAAGGCTGATTATACAGTAGTTAACCGTTGATATTTCTATATGTAGATAATTCGAGCAGCGCGAACAAGAACTAGTAAAACTTGGTAAGTAAGTAAAAATATTGTGTTGTAAGAATCAGCAACACTGTTTTGTATATATACAGGTTAAAAACGCTGTAGTAGCAATTGGGCAAGCAGGTAAGTTAAATAGAATAAACAGTAGCACCGGCGACGGAAGAACAAGGCGAACGAGACATTAGAAATTGTTTTATGCTATTCGGAGAAATTGGTATTCTTGTCAACATGCTGTTATTGAAATGAACGTTTGGCGTCACTGAGATATCGGGGTCATAAATTAATTTTTACGACGTAAGAATAATCGAGAAACTCGGCATTACAGAAAGGTATTTTTGAATCTAGCGAGAACATTGTGAAGAGTTATTGAAGGTGATTCATGGAAATTATTTTTGGTACGATTAGAGTAAAATTATTACAGACGTGAAACTGTATGAAATTATTGATGTAATCAATATGCTACTTCCTGGAATCACTAATTAAATATTACCGTACCAAAATGTCACGAAATTCAAATGAACGCACATTCAATGAATCGTTTAAATACGATGTAGGATAAATTTGAATTCCGCTAAAAGCAATCTCATTAACAGAACATTGACGTCAACCTATCACTCATATAAAGGTCGTGTTCCATATTTATGCAGTACAGTCATCTAGTAGTTTACTGTTCATACATTTATAGATTTGGTATAGTTTATTTCTGTGATTTGATGCTATTTTTATTGCCGTATTACCCGGCGTGTTTTAATTTTTGAATTTAAATTATTTCTGTCATGCTGACACCAAATTATCCTAGTTTATTCGACCAACTATGATTTTCCTAACTGGCCTCGGTCCCACCCAGAGTGATTTTCTTCCGTCGCCAGTACATACAGTATAACACTTTCAAGCATTATGATGTAGGTAAAAAAGAAAAGTGAAAAAATATGATACTGGTTCTATGATACTGTGTGCAAAAACAGACAAAGGATAAAAGGTAGAAAAAGGCAGTAACTGGATTACTACAGCCGTTTATAAAATAAACTCGCGAAAATACTTCGCTGTAGCACCGAACCATGTCAAAAATTACGTCACAGCGATAAAACGCAGTACGCTTGGTAAAATTTGCAGGTAAATTAGCAGCACAAGAAACATGCGATTTTAATAATGAACGATCGAATAGAATTGCGTACTAGAGCGTCGAAATCATTAATAAATGCGAGATGGTAAAAAGGAGAAAATGGTTTAGTGTCAGCGCAAATTCTGTTGAAACATGATCTGCTCTGCAGCGTGAAATATTTGAAATTGCGCATCTAAAACTCAGGAGCTATTAAAGAAAAACAAAACAACGCTACTGCACATACGAGGACGACGTTGTCCCGTTAGCGTGGGAATGCGCGACGGTCGAAGCAACGAATCGGGCGAAAACCGTGCTGTCAGTGTTGATGCAGAGAGGTGCTTTGCGCCCGCACGGTTGGCTGTTCACAAATTGCGCAATGCTTTCTACCGGGTTAAAAAGGAAAAAAAAAAAAAAACTAAACTCAAAAGAACAGAAACAAATTGAAGTGAAAAACCAAGAATCAAATCCTACCTCGAATCTGTTCCATTGTTTTCAGCGCAGTTTCGTACGAGTCGTTAAAGGCCACTGGAGGCACGGGTTCTAATTCTGCCTCTGACGCGACACGAAGAGGACTTCGACCGTCGCATCCTAATCCCGTTAGGTGGCAGCACGAACACAGACTCGTGTGATAGCGTAGTCTGCCGTTTCTGCAGTGAATATGGCGCAATGCCTCGGCACAAGAAATTCGTTTTTTCTGAAGACAAACAGCATTTAATTTAGTTATTTATATTAGATGTTAGAAATGCTAGACAATCATATAATTCTATAGGGATCACACCCTATTCTTAAGCCTACTCCTAAGCTTAATGTCAATCTGAAATTGTATACACATTTGGCTAGTGACTGAAGGCAATCCCATTTGCAACATCATACACATCCATCTATTGTTTAAATATTTACCATTGCTTAGGAAATGATTTCACTTACTGGATTCCAGGCAAGTAATTTTGAGAGAAGATGTGAAGCTTCGTGGGTCATGTTTGGAGTTATGGAGTAAAAATTTTCAGGCGGGGATGATCTATTCGCCGGCACTCTCACTGTGCTGTGATTACCATTACATAAAAACTGATGTGACACATAATGGTCTGATGCCGACGGATTTCTTTCGCTGAGCAAATTAACAATCATGTCAATCTGAAGAAAAGTTATTCGCATAATTAAAGATTGTGTAGGATCTTGTAAACAGACTACTCCTACATTTGTGTCATTCACATCAGTGAATCACATCAGTGTTCCCGTAATTTTAATTGTTATACCAAGTTTATGAAAATGAAATTTTCTCATATTCTGTGTTATTATTAATACATAAACAAAAGATTTGGTTTGGGTACCACCAAATTATTTAGATATCAGCATGTTACTTGATATTTTCATGTAACAATTTTACCTGTGTGACCGGACTGTTGGCTTGAAATAAGATCTTCCGACTTAGAAGTTCAGCAAAAATGCAGCCAACGCTCCATACATCTATACTACTTGTATAATGACGTGCTCCTAACAGCAATTCAGGGGCTCTAGAGGAGAAAGCATAATTTTAGTGAGTATATGTAATATTTTACACTACGTAAGTGCAATCGGCTTGGAACGAGATAAAATTTCTGGTTAATTGAGGGTGATCCGCATTTTAGGGACTATCTTGCCCCAACCGGATGAAGTAGGCATGGCTTATATATGCAAATTCATTTCGTAAACTACTAATTTTGTTGCACTGCTCAGAGACTGGCTCTGTTATCATATATATACTATATATACCCTTCTGATACCTGTAATACTGCGTCACAACTTCTTGGGTCATGTACTTCGTCGCGTCTGGTTCCTCCACACGGGCCAACCCAAAGTCACAAATCTTCAACTTACAATCGCTGTTGACCAACAGATTTCCTGGCTTCACATCTCGGTGAAGGATTTTTGAGGCGTGAAGATATTTCAGACCTAAATTATTGTTACATCATGGTTACAGGTCATCAAGTACGGGAAAATAGTAAGTAATAATGGTTCGGCTGACATCCGGGGTTTAAACTCACAATTATAACAACAGATTTTCTGTGTTTTAACCTTCCCTAAATTATTTTTGAGCTTGTTATAACAAAGTAAAGCTACTAGATACAATATTCATCAATAATAACAGCTCCTAATCATCATGCTATTATAATGTTACCTCTTAAGATTTGATACAAAAATAGCTTGACATGATCTTCAGTCAATGGTTGCTGTGAGACAATTATTTTATGCAAGTCTGTATGCATGAGGGGTGTCATCACATACCTAAATAAAAAGAAAACAATGTCTGCAATTTAAAATGTTGAAGTGAAGCAATAAGGTTGAAATGTAAACATTATTTAAGAACTTACATTTCATCAAAAGGATGCTCTGATGGCTGAAGCAAATCAACTGCTGAGAGAATCTGAAAAAGAATTAATGCTATCCTCAAAGATTAATTGACCAAATTTCCTAATTTATGTAGCAGTACATTTTCATGATTGACGAAGCACAACATTTTGAGTTCTCGAAGCACACGCTTTGCAGTCACTACATTGTGAAATACGTTAGGGATTTTCTTAAGGGCGACTCTTCTTCCATCACGTGGATCTTTAACCGACCTGAAAATTTGGCAAACAGTTAAATGAATGAATAATTAGTTACTTATTATTATTTATTGTAGTAATTACTAATTATTCAATTAATTAAGTTTGCAAGGCATGTTTACCATAAACATTTGGACTGAACCAGCAATTACTGAGCAAATGTATATCATCATAAAAGAAATTTGGAGCCTAATATCATGGGTCTCTTATCTTCAGCGATTAGCAAGATCTCCCGGCATTTTCTCTGGTCATTTTTATTGAATAGAATATTTTAAGTGAGCCGTGATTACAAGATTTTATGACCTGTTGCTTTCCTCACGGTAATGAATATCATGATAGTGTCATATGTACAATATTAGGTAAATCCAACAACAACTCGAAAGGAAATAAAGCCTATGCAATAGAAATGTATACATTTTTTACTCTTTGTCCACAGAACTGCAGTAGACTGAGAGATTTTGAACTTTTCATTTCCGTAAATGGAATTCGTATATGGTCGTAGACTTTGTCAATACCCAATTAGGAAATCCTGTATTGCACTTACCAGACAACTCCAAATGCTCCATAGCCGATCGGTTTGTCTACCTCGTTGTTTGCTTCCATCATTATATTGAGCTAAGAACCAATTCTCAGCAGAATGTTTGCAACACTTCTCCGTGTATCAGTTATTCATTTTTACGAACTGGAAATGGAAGTGATGGTATTCATGAGTTCTGGCATCTTTTTAAAAATCGTGTAGACCCGTTCCCCGTCGAAAATTTCGTAGAAAATCTTCCGAAATATAAAGTAACGCTCTATTCAGGAAACCTAACCTACTTTTCTATCAGACTACTAACCTATTAGGATCAACCAGACGGCGCACACGATGCTTACTTGCTCAGCTCAGATGAGATGGGAAAGCTCGCTTGTTTGTGAATTCACACGAAAACGTCGTTCCGGTCTAGTGAAAACAGCTGACTTCGTCGATTACGTCACGGGTAAAAAGCGTAAAAATCCCTTTTGCCAATGGCAATCGACGGAAAAGGAAAGTCGACTTCTCTCCGAAAACGTCATAAGTATTTAAAGAAACAGAAAAATAACGTCTATTCAAAGTGGCAACGGTAATTTCGCATTTTTTTGGCGATCCGGCATCACATTTTTCCTCCCAGTCCTTTTGCGATCACACTGTAAGGAAGATATGCATACGAAAAGTTGTAAAAGATTGCCTTTCTTCAATCCTCAAATCAGCAGTATACACAGACAATATACAAAGTTTTTTATTCGTGAAGGGCAAGAAATATTGCATAAACGGACGTGATAAAAGAATGAAAAATTCAGAAAAATATTCAAAATACAAAAAATCATTTAATCCATCAAAAAATCTTCGAGCAAGCAACAATATCAAAACACAGTGCTTGTGTTTTTCGAATCACCTTCAAACAAACTTTGCTTCACTTTCAACAGTTCTATGATTCTTTTTATCCCTTGTCAGAGTTGCTGAATTATTGCTAGGTAGCTTCAGCGCCTTTTTACGCGAGTCGAGTGTAAGTGAAGATGTGATGATGCTGCTGTCTTTTTTAGTGCTATCCAAAGAAGATTTGCTAAGTTTTTCAATATCGCTCCATATTGTCGTTTCCTGGATAGGAACTCCGAGACTGCTGGGTGGTGGAGAAGACATTCTTGTACTCGAGTTAGACCTGAAAGTTAAAATATCAGTAAAGTAAATGAAGATCTAGATTTCATTATTACTATCAAATATTACTTGGAAGGTGAAGCTTCCTCTTGTGATGTGGATAGCTGAGAGATATCTTCGAACACATCCATTAGTGTTGAGAAATATCCGTCCATTGTGGTCGGAAAATTTAGATCAAGTTTCTTGCTATGTGAGCTGCTGCCGCTGCCACTTGATGTAGAAACTGAAGAATATGCTGAAAGAGTAATATGGGTTGAGTATGAGAGTATGAGAGTATAATGTGGGTTGAGCCTTACCCTATCTACTCTTCAATATCAAAACATTTACAGATCTTGGACAACAGCTTCAGCAGAATTAATTAATTTGAGTTGATACTAATTCAACCCCATACATACCAGTAATCAAACTTGCGATATATCAAAGGAACATTAACTATAACACCCACAAGAAAATTTGAAAAGATTGTTATTTGGGATAGGTATTGTTTTCCCATGTTTTCCCAACAATACATTTTATTACCTTTTTTAACTGTTGACATTACGCTGCTGGCATTGGAATCAGAGTTCCATTCTTCTACGCTCTCTCCATCACTTGTGGTCGAAGCTGCCGAGGTCTTAGAGACAAATTTGGACGGTCTTAAATCAGCAGAAATCTCTATAAAGTCCTGCATCTGCAAACTGGTAGTTTGAGGTAGAGTGCGTAAGGATGAATTCGTGGCATTGGGAAGAAGATCTCGTATCAGAGAATCTTTGTAAGGCGAAGAAGATCGTAAGAAAGTCTGAACCCTCGTGGAAGACGACGTTGTCCTCGACTGCATGCTGAGGTCACTCATGCTCGTTGTGGATACACTCGTAGTATCGGTAAAAGAACGTTTCGTGCTGCTTTTGCCAAAACGTATATCTTCTGCATTAAGGAGTTCAATTTCTTCTTTGGTAAGACCAACAATGCTACTGAGTTCCTAAAATAGGGAAAAACGTGAGGAATTTTCTAAGATTTTAAACTTCAGTCGGGAATAATGATAAATCTTGTTACATCCATGATTCCCTGCAGCGGATCAGGATAACGAGTCTTCGCTTTGTTATTCTTTGCAAACTCAGGGGAATTGGGAACCAGATGCATTTTGGAATTATCCCTGCTGAATATAAAAATAAATGTAAGTATAGCTACATGAAAAATATTGGGATGGAACATTATTACACTGCAAGTCTCCTGTACTTGCAGGAGGCAGATTCAAATGCATAAGATATGATAATTCATAGGTTAGACCTACCTGGATGAAGAAGAAAATGAACCAACATCTTCAATCAACCTTTTATCGATAACAAACTTATGAGGCAAAGTTTGATTCCGTCTCTCTTGATATCCGTTACCATTCACCCTGTTGGACCTGCGATCCAACGTCACAGAGATAGCAGGAGATGGCACTCTCCTTTCTTCAGACAAATACGGCTGTGTGGATGCCAGACCAGTCGGCTGCCCCCTGGTTCCTGTAGTTCCATTACTTTTCAATTGACCGTTTATGTTTCGCGTTCTGTTATCTTTCGTGTTTACGCCTTTGCTACCAGCTAGAGGTTTAGTGTTTTCAGCAGTAGTGTTTGATGATAAATTACCATTGCCTTGAATCTTGAGGTCAGCTTCATCAGAAATGATGTGGACATCACTGGGTAGGAGATCTGGTGCCAATTGATTTTTTCGCTCTCTGAACTCATATGAGGAATTGGCAGTGTTGGTTGTTTCCTTGTCTTTAGCTTTGGCTGCAGCAGACTAGGAAGAAAATAAATCTAGTTTGAGAAAGCTGATTGAACTTGGGTGATATTTTAATATAAAGGAAGTATTAATACCTTCCTTCTGATCCGTATTGTACATATCACTGCAAATATGATTATAGCTATCAAAGCCAGCACAATCAAGAATATTATCCACCATTCTGTTCCCCCAGCAGTTGACGCGAGAACACAAGTGTCACCAGATTCTGTATATCCGTTAGCACAAGCACATTTGAAACCAGAGTCCGAGTCCCGTATGCAGACTTCACCTGTGTAAAAAATATTCACTTTTTTACTATATTCACATCACAGCTCATATACAAAGGGAATCATTTCTTATATTTAGGGTAAGTCAGGGGTCTCCAACACGCGGCCCGCGGGCCGCATGCGGCCCACGAGGCGATTTTTTTCGGCCCGCGTCATGGTTGAGAATTTTCCACNACCAGAGTCCGAGTCCCGTATGCAGACTTCACCTGTGTAAAAAATATTCACCTTTTTACTATATTCACATCACAGCTCATATACAAAGGGAATCATTTCTTATATTTAGGGTAAGTCAGGGAGAATTTTCCACAAAAAACTAAAGTAGTACGATGTCAACTATGAGTAAGTTTGTAAGTGTTAGTAAGTAAGTGTTATTTAACATCAAGAGTCCGGTCCGACAAACTGTAAAAAGTAAAACAAAAATTTCCCCCTGTTATTCCACTTTACCACGTTCATATTTTATTCTATTACCTAATTCGAGTACCTAATTTGTTGGTTTGTGGCCCGCGTCGTCAATAAAGTTCAAAAAGTGGCCCATGACATATTTTGAGTTGGAGACCCCTGGTCTACCCAGATATCTTTGTGAAGTAAATATTCATCATGTAGTGTCACCTCTGTATCTTCGATGTGTTCTTTCAATAAATGATTATTGTTAAAATCTGTTATTTTGAATAACGCCGCCGCATCGTAAAGGATGCTTACNTATTTTATTCTATTACCTAATTCTAGTACCTAATTTGTTGGTTTGTGGCCCGCGTCGTCAATAAAGTTCAAAAAGTGGCCCATGACATATTTTGAGTTGGAGACCCCTGGGGTAAGTGATAGGGGTGAGAATTAAATAAAATAGAACCACTCAAACGGGCAAGCATGAGTGAATAGCACCAACTCACCTTTGTTGCAAAGGATATTGATACAAGGCTCATAAACATCACAGTTCACGCCAGTATAATTTGTAGTGCATTGACAAGTGTAGTTCTCCAATCCAATCGGTTCACAGATGGCACCGTTCATACACGGTGTCGGAGCGGTGCAAGCTGCCAGAGGCAGACACGTGAAGTCATTCCTGCGAAAAGATCAAGCGAATGAGGATAACCAACAATGACATTTTTGTGTGATATAACACAGTAATGTATGTACTAATGATTTTATAATTATATCCAATCAACTGACCATATATCTTTGCAAAATTCCACAGATGTGCAAGGGTTCGGTGCACACACATCGTCACCATTACAGCCACTACTAACACCTGATCCAGTTGAAGCAACGCTAACGGCATAATTTGGAATGTCAGAAGAGAGTTGATACGAGGTTCCGTCGAGTTTGAAGTCGATAACACATCCGTTTAGTGATGCGACAGTACTTGCCGAAGCTGAGAAAACTCTTGGTGCTCCGCCAATGTAAATGTTCTTAAAACAAACAGTTGTACTGCATAAGTCAGGGTTAACAAGCAATAAATCAAGTTATTTGAAATCCATTACATACATATAGACAGACAGACAGTTTTCTTTTTATTTAAAGATTAGTTATTCAACATTTATCAGAAAAATGAATTCTATGAGAATGGAAGGAGAAAAAGACAAATGCTTACTTTGATAAGTAGTGGATCTGCAAAATCTGTGATAGCTCCACTGACGAGATTGATCGCACTTCGGCTCACCTCTTGACCATTTAATGTTATGATAATGTTTATCATAGCAGTGTTCACCTTCTCAATCTCTATTGTAGATGTGTGTATTTGACCATCAGTTACATTACCTTCAATTTGCATTTCAATGACGTTGGAGGTTTTATGCTGATATTTCAGGATGTTGTCCTTGATCTACAATAACAAAACAATGAACAGAAATAAAAAGTGTATGTTATAGGAAGTTTACCCATTATGCTATGTATTTTAACTCAACATAGAAAATCATAAACAATGCTTGGTAAGGGAATAGAAATTTGGTAGATAAACTGAGATGCATTGAATAATATCACAAATAGACTGTACTTACAAATAAAGTGGAAAAAAAGGTATTCTCAACCCCGGAGAAAAATGCTAGCACGGCTTCGGTCTGTCTTGTACGGAATTGAATTTCGAAAGTGGATTTGGATATTCCGACTTCGCGTTTTTTACGGTTTCCGCTCGTAGTTGTGTACTGACTCAATAACTTGTCTCTTGTATAAGATTGAGTAAACTCCAATGTCAAATACCCAGAACCAGAGAAAGTGCTTCCAACCTGATAAAATCCAATGCTCCGATTAGCATAGGATGACTTGACAAATGTTAAAGATACATGGATCTGTTCTATAAGTAAAGCTTTACCTTAAAATTCTCACAATTTTTTCCTTCTTTATTATCAGTGCATTGACACTGAAAATCGCTCCATAGATCTGTGCATATACCTCCTGTACCACACGTATTGGCAACACAACTTCCCGACGATGAGGTACGCAAACAGCCATTGGTAATTCCTGAGCTTTCGTGTATGAAGAGGGAAGATGTCGACACAACTTCGTGGGAATCGATAGACAGGGAACGTATGCAGCCGACAAAGTCGTGTGAAGAAAACTAAAACAGAAACATATTAATTTATATTTGCTATTTAAATTACCAAATTTATGCATATGTAATGAACGCGATTGCACAGCAAAATTCAGAAGTTGGGGTTTATAAAATATCACTTGGATAGCATTGGATCCATATTTGATGACTACCCAGCAAAAACACTACGATAATTGATCCCCATCCTACAGGAGATAAAAACCTCATCAGCAAATAACACTTATTAATTTAAAGCTTGTGGTACTGATTGAAATATATACAGATCTATATACCAAGCCTGTTTGGAGTAGAGAAATGTTGTTAATTCCTCCAACTATCGTAGATTCCGCAAAAGAATCAGCAATGTTTGAAGCTAGTGCTCCTGAGCAAAAATTCTCATCCTGACCAGGTGCGCAGTTATCCAAACGAAGAATGACTTGATTAGATTCAACTGAAATTTGTAGATCATGCCACGCACCATCGCTTACAGGCTTCTTCCAGTTTACTTTAGTGCTAATGCTGTAAAGAAACAAAGTCACATAATGAATTTTTACTTTTGTTGGCAGATCATTAGCTAAATAGCATTACTTGTTGTGATTGTTGGATAACTGCAATGTTCCGTTAATAATTTCCAAGATTAAATAGGACGACGAAGTTGATTCGGAAGTGAAAAAGAGAAGAGCAGGAGACATAACTAAAATATATAAATATTGCATCTAGTTAGCACAATAGAGAGAAATATATTCTATGATAAACACTTAAAGATTTAAAGTTAGTTTGATATTAGAAGGAATGTTGACGATACAGAGTAATTTTGTCAAACTTGATTTCCTTCCCCAATATTGATTTATTTTATTATAAACAGACAATTGAAGTGTCAAGCAAAGCTTTCAGAACCTGTTGAAAATTCAAAGTTGATTTGACTCCGGAATGCATCAACAATCATGTACGATTGCGGTGAGAAATTGATGCTGTTGATACTGCATGAATTCCCAGTAGCACTGAACGAGCAGTCACAAAAAAATCCAGTTATGTTACCTTCAGTTTCAAATAGAAAATGATATTCCGTTATTAATATAAAATCACAATATATTTTATATTGAATTTTCTGTACAGTATTTGGACATACTTTTACAAACTCCACCATTAAGGCAAGGATTGGTTTCACAGAAGTCTATAGTTGTATTGCATGTATTCCCAGTGTAACCAGGTTGGCAAGAGCAAGAGAAATCATTCACTTTGTCAGTACATTCTCCGTGAATGCATGGGTTGTTAGACGCACAGTCATCAATGTTGGTTTCACAAAATTTGCCCGTAAATCCTGATAAATAAATATACAACATCACAACGGACTCCAAAATACAAAATTGACAAGAACAAATAATACAGTGTTGATTCTAGTTAACTGTTTCCATACATTTGGTGCTGTCATTCAATTAGGACAAAGTAATCAAGTCAATTAACCAGAATCCACTGTAGAAGATTCATTAAGTTCATTAATTTAACCTGGGAAACATTCACATGTAACCGCTCGAAGGTTATCCTGACATGTTGCACCATTCCTACAAGGTTGGTGACGACATTCATTCGAAAGAACATTGATTAGAACTGTCACCATGTCGATGTCACAGGTTTGATAAGAAGAAGTTGGGTTTTTAGCACCGATTTGAAGATGTATCATGTCACCGACCTCATAAGTTGAGCTTGTTGTCGAGATCAACACGCCTGAATTGAAATCACAAAAAGGATATCAAGATGTAATCTTCTAGAGTGAATAACTATTTATCACGTGATATACCAGTTTTATTGTCAAGTTGGAAGTTTTTTGAGTCTTCTGAAGGAAAGAGAAAATACTCCACAATTCCATCGACACCAAGATCTTCATCCATAGCATTAACAGAACCTAATTCTGTAAAATTGACGAGATAGCTCTACTGAACGCCTGTCAAAGACTGCTTAAATTTATGGTATCAGTTATTATCGAAAATGAATATTGGTAATCCAGTGTCAGTAACTCAACAATCCTCTTCATTGGAAGTGTCAAATTTTTTTAAGCTTACTGAAAGCGAAAGAAAAATTGTAAAAATCTACCTGCACTAGAAGACAGTGGCCAGTCATATTCATATTTTTCTTCAGAGAAAGTTAGCATGAATTCGTTGTAACCAGTGACGAACACAGTTAGCTGAGCATGCCCCCGATCAGAACTTCCTTTGTTGAATGCATAGAGCTGTAACAATAAAATTTAATGGGTTTAAAATACAATATTCAATATCTATAAATATCTTTAGCTAGTTTAAGACTGGTTCAGGAACTTACATCAAATGTAAGCATATCCTGACTCTCGTAATCCAATGCCATATCTAGCATTATGTCGCCAGTCAACGGACGAACAGACAATATTCCAAGAGGGAATACGGAATATTGGATCAAACCATTGTCTCCTGTATCTTCATCTTTTGCAGTAATTCTTTGGAAAATGATATTAAAATATTATTTCACTTACACACATGAAGAATGAAAACACTGGACTCTTGAATACAGTGATTATGAAAAGTATTTATTCCTTAGCAATTAATCTCTCTGTAAACATAGTTGGCATGTCCCTTGAAAATGATATGTTGATTGGAAATGAATTCATTTCAATAGTTTAAATATATAGAGTACAACACTCTCTCTCAATATTCAATGCCAAGTAATCTAAATTGAATATCTAACCTCGAGATAACAGTTCTTGAAGCTGTCATTTCAGAAATCCGTATTTCAAACTTGCTGGAATTAAACTGAGGAACACGATCATCAACATCTTGTACTGGAATACGGACAGTGACGGTTGCACTTCGACGCTGCATCCCGTGATCTATTGCTGGAGGATATAACATCGAGATAAGAATAAGCATAGTAATGGTAAATAAGTAGAGCAATACAATAAGCAGAGCAAATTCAAACTACCTTCAACTGCAAGAAGATATAGACTTATGTCTTCGTAATCCAATTCTTCTGCCAATGTTATCATTCCTGAAGATTTGTTGATGGCAAAAGTAGATCCAATGTTGCCGGATTTAATTAGATATGATATCTATAAACGAGAGCACACAATACATTTATGGATATTAATATAGTAAATATGTATGTATGTGTGACAGTTTTAGAGCAATAAACTAACTTTTCCATTTATCCCGGAATCATCATCATTGGCTGTTACTGTGGTGATTTCCTTCCCGATCAAGCTGTTTTCTTTTACAGGAGAACTTTCATGAATAGATGCGGGAAATGCAGGGCTATAAAACACATTGTGATAAAATGTAATATAAAATATATTTCTAACAGCTTTTGTGTAGCTCAAAATGAGACTGGAATATTAAATATATTAGATGAAATTGTAGCTATAAGGATAGCAGCATCAGTTTCACAACTCACTCATTTAAATTTTCCGATGTTATTTCAATCAAAAGTTGTGCTGTAGCTGAGTTGGCTGGAACACCGTCATCAGTGGCAAGGACTGTTATCCCAATAAAATCGCCGATACCGAGGCCATTCAAATTTTGAATTATTGTTACTTCATTTACATCTACTATTGAAAAGTATGTGAAATTTTCTTCTGGAAGAATTGTATATTTGATCCTTGTGCCCGTGTCTTCATCGGTAGCCGACAATGTCAATATCTGATCGTATGAAATAGACAAGTTATACATCAAGCAATGCTGTATGAACTAGGCTATTAAAAAGTTTTCTTACTTTTGTCCCAATTGCAGATGATTTCAATAAAGCAAATTTCGAATCAGTCAAGTTAAAACTTGGATGGTGATTGTTAACTGATTTCACTGACACATCAACAAGACAAGATGAACACAGGATTGTTGGAGTACCGCTGTCACAGGCCATTACAGTAAATGTATATGATGACTGACATCCTATAACAAGTGTAACAGATCATCAGGCAATGAGCTGACAATGCGAACTTAGGGAAAGGATA
The DNA here is from genome assembly GCA_013436065.1 of Halocynthia aurantium. Lineage (NCBI taxonomy): Eukaryota > Metazoa > Chordata > Ascidiacea > Stolidobranchia > Pyuridae > Halocynthia > Halocynthia aurantium. The sequence continues at coordinate 5,345 of QXVX01002165.1, read as the reverse complement.
GCATGAAGGAAAAAATCAAAAAAAATTGGATTGAAGTTTTGAAGATGAGGAGTTTGGGAGCCACGAATTACTAAGTCAATTTTGATACCTGAACAATCGAGTCTGGATGTTGTCCCCAATTGTCCATTTTCATCAACAGAGAAAAACCTGTGGCCACCGGGTATGCGATAAGTCACCTAATAATGGAAGACTATTGAGTATTGAGTATATATATTAGAAAGTTTCAAATTACAGAACCTTTCCATTGATTCCGTCATCCTCATCAGTTGCATTCAACTGTAAAATTACAGTTCCAACAAGAGTATCCTCAGAAACTGCACTTTCACAAGATGAAATTGGAAATCTGAAAATAATCTTTAATGTTACATTAAATGAATGAAGTAACTGTATGACTGGATACAGCATTCTGATTTTACATAATGATAACAAATGTAAAATAAATATTACTGAGGTTTGTTATCGTTGACATCAGTTACACGAATAGTGACGGATGTATGAGTCTTCCATTTATCATCGCTTGACTGTACCTCAAGGACATGTCTTATAGAAATGGAAAAGTTAGTATTAGGATAGTAATATCATGAATGAGAATAGAACAATGGTAAGAAAAGGCAAAAGTATACTACCTCTCACTGATTTCTCTATCAAGTTCCGTCGCTACTGTTATATCTCCATTGCTGGCAATTGCAAATGATCCATTTGAATCTTTGGTCAGTTCATATACGTGATTCGAAATCTCGTCTGCATCGTTCGAAGTAACCTAAGTAAAAGGTTTTACCAATATCCGTAGTAATGGAATTATCTATTCATAAATAAGATGTGAACATTTTAATATTGTGGAACATTTACCTGTAGGACGAATTCTCCAACTTTCGCATCTTCTGAAATGGTTGCACTGAACAATCTTGTGAATACTGGTCGACTGTCATTAACATCATCAATGATTATGTAAACAGTTATGTCACGGTATAGGGATGGAGTTCCCAAGTCAGACGCTCTGATCATTAGGTTGTATCTGCAAATATAGGCATCGGAATATGATCATGTTCCCCCTGATTTAGGGAACAAGAAACTTATAGAATGTTGAAATTTATTTACCTGGATTTTATTTCCCGATCTAAAGTGACCAGGTTCCTGATTTGACCGTTGCTGGCATCGATTGTAAATTTTTCTCCCTCTTCACTTAAATCATTCACAATGGAGTATCTCACCATACCACCTTCACCTAACGCAAAAGAAAATATACAGCAATATATAAGTTAATGAAAAAATTGATAATTTTTGATTAGTTAGTTTGCCAACTAACCTTCATCAGGATCAACAGCAGAAACAGTCACTATAACATTTGTAACATCTTCTCTCACATGGCCAAAATAAACAACATCATCGAATGTGGGCGGATTGTCGTTCACGTCTTCTAACTATATTAGTAAAAACATTGCCTATAACTCTATTGTTCAATAGTAGAAGTAATGCACTGCACTGTTGTTATAGGGGCTAAACAGCAACAGCAATTGAACATACCATCTACTAGAAATCCATATTTACCATGTGATGTAGTTGATGTTACTTATACTGCATATATATATCAAGCTCCATTAAACAGAGATTGAATATTATTACAGCAACAACTTTTAACATATTCAAACAAACCTCGATAACAAATTTATGATACGTTGCCAGAGCGGGTGAACCAGAATCATTTGCTTCGATCCACAATGTGACTTTGTCTGCGAGCTCGTAATCTAGTTTGATAACGTTTAGTTGACCAGTGACTGAATCCAGTGAAAACCAGTCGAACTTGTCACCTGTAAGAAAAGATTATGTTTAATTCAAAGTCCCCTTGGAATTTTGTTTACTTATGATGCCCCCCTCAAGAAGCCAAGTGGCTCCAGAAGGAATCTACCATACCTGCAGGCAATGAACCCATATATTTAAGTAAATATTGATCAGACTTCTCATTTGTTAGTTATTATTACCTTTCAACGAGAGCACAATATCGCCTGCATCTACACGCAAGCTAGTAGCCGTAAACGTTGCTAAATTGGAGGAAGAATTTCTCTCTGATAAACGTACAAGGTCATCAGAGTCCGAAGAGGAAACAATTCTGGGTCGTGGTTTGTTCAGAAAGAAAACATTGATAGTGATGCTCGCAGAAAGAGAATCTTCTCCATTATCTGTAGCTGTGACCTGGATGAAAGAACAGCGATGTCAGATTGGAATTTCATAACCAGGTATACAGAAATCTCTACACCAACTTTTAGCTTACTTGGAAACTGGTTGATGATGTAAGAGTTTGAAGGATATCAATAGAACCAGTATTAGTATTTAAGATAAAAATGGCATTTGTTGGCATCGTGTATGAAAGTCGACCGTTTTCACCTTCGTCATCGTCAAATGCTTCCACAACAAATATTCTCTCATCTAAACACAATAGGAAGATTACTAAAAGTAAATAATAAGTTTTAGTGTGATAAAATATAGTTCTCTCAGGATTCAACCTCTATATAGAATAGCATGCAAAATAAATACATGAAACACAGAATGAGATCAAGAATTCATTCCGGGATATTTCTACCTGGATCAGAAGGATTCACATAAATGTTAACTTCTTTCTCAAGAAAATATGGTGCATTGTCGTTAATGTCCTTGACAGTAACATAGAGTTGAACTGAGATAATATTCTGTCTATTATCGGCATCTGAAACAATAAAAAGACAGTAAAAATACAAGTTGGATTCCTAGAGTTGGAGTGAAAAGCTTTACTCATTGTAATTAACAGCAGGCAAAAACATCATATTGTAGCAACTAACAATCCTGTTATTCACCTTTTTCATCCGTTGCAAATATGGTTACATTGAAGAAAGCTTCTGACTCTCTGTTTAGATATTGTCGAGTGAATACGTCTCCAGTTGAAGGCTCAATGTAAAATGGTACACTGGATTCATCTTCCATAGTGTATCTGCATTCACAAGAAATAGATATTTGCATCACACTAGCAGGAAACAAAATGTCGTTCAAGCAGTACATTGTGCTGGTATTGCATTGTAAAATTAGATAAAATTAGATGAAACCAAAATTTAAAGTTACTCTTGATCTGATAAACAATATTTTCTTGTATCCTCGTTTTATACAGAAGTATACATACATTACAGAAGTATCAAGATCTTCAGCCCTTATGCTTGCTATCAGAGTACCAGGCTCTATATCTTCTGTCACGCTGGCATTATAAGGATCTTGATCAAAAACCGGAATATTATCATTTACATTATCGACAATCAGCAGAACCATTGCTGTTGCTGAAAGTGAAGGTGACCCTGCAAAACAACATAACTCTCATTGATTATAAATATAATTGCAAACAGTAACAGAAATATTTATGCTCTGATATAACTGCGTACATCATCATACTTACTATTGAATGGGAGAAAATTAACTTGTGACAAGATATAGAGTTCGTAATCTCTAATATCCAAATGATACAACAATGAAATACCTCGGTCCGCAGCAGTTATCATTAAAATATATTGTGATTCATCCTCATGATCTAGTTCTCCATTGAGTAGAAGTCCACCTATGCCTCCTACAGTGCTCTCAATGCTAAAGAGATCTGAAAGCGGTGAAGATGGCACTCCGCTGCGGATATCTACTACTCCGTTGTCTCCAGAATCGCAATCCGAAGTTTTAAACTGTATAGTATAACGATAAAATTGCCAACTAAATAAACTAATTAGAAAATGGTATAAAATATGATTTTGAAGAGACAAAACTTACCATGAAAAAAGGTGATGAAGGTCTATAATTTTCCTTCATATGAATAATGGAATATGTTCGAATAATGACCGGCTGACAATCATTGACGTCACTGATTGTTATGACAACGACAGCTATGGAGGATTTTGAATCTGCACCGCTGTCTTCTGCAACAACCTCAAAAGAAACTTGGGTAGTGGTTTCATGATCGAGCATATTTGCAACGAATATCTGCCCTGAAATTTTGATGTTGGTTATTATTTTACGAATCTTATTTTTAAGCATATTATGCAAGCTGGTTATTTTAGCATGCATAAACATCACAGTACTCACCCGTAAATCTATTAATACGAAAGTATGATGAGTTGGAGCTAGGTGGTATAGTATAAACAACTTCTCCATTGTATCCATCATCTATATCCACTGCTTCGACTTTTATAACAAAAGTACCCGGCGGGGTGTTCTCCAGTAATGTGCGAGTGTAGAAATTGTTAAATATAGGAAAATTGTCATTCGAATCTGTTATTTTGATTGTAATTTCCATCATACTTGATTTTTCTGGATCACCTAAGAATTCAGTTGAAATCATGCACTTAAAAACTAATATCCATGTATTCCTGTTACAAAAGTTATTCAAGATAATTTGAATCGTGAAAAAATAATTTTACCTTTATCGTAAGCGGCCAATATTATATTATAAATTTTTGTCGTTTCATAGTCCAAATTATTTGTGTTTTGCAGTATGATGTTGCCTGACGAGGCATCAAGAACAAACAGAGAATGCGCTGGAGTTTGTTTGATGAGACTAAGTTCCACTTGCCCATTTTCTCCCATATCCAAATCAAGAGTTTGAATGTTGGCAACTGTTTCTCCCTCCTTAGAATCTTCCACGAGGTTGCTAAAGCAAAATATATTTTTAAAATAATGAGATGGTTCAAAACTTAATATCCACAATTTTATATTGTTGTGCTTATATTGCATATCATTTTAATTACTAGTGATTGTACTGATAGAAATTGATGAATGCAGAAATATTAAATAAAAATTTACATAACAGACGGAGCAAGAATCTCAGGCGGGCTATCGTTGACATCCAGCAACTTCACAATAACTGTGGTGACTGAAAACAATCCAAGATCCTCCATAACATCCCGATTTGATGCCATGATTACCAGTTCATAGGTATCTTTTTCTTCTCGGTCCAGCTCCTGCAAGCTGCGAATAGCTCCAAGGAATGGGTCAATTTCAAAGTGACGATTTGAATCACCACCTACAATGCTATATTCGACGAGGCCGTTTTCATTTATGTCCACATCGTTTGCAATCACCGTGAATATTGAGGTACCAACAGTAACATTTTCAGCTATATTGATGACATCGCTCACCGTGCCATCGAACACAGGAACATTATCGTCAATGTCTTCAACATAAATGAAGACTGTAGCGTCGGAATATAAACCTGCAAGCGATAATATGCACCATAATCGAATTATGAAATGTAAAATTGAACGGTATTATATTTACAATGGTGTTGTTTCTGTCAGGTTTATGAGGAATGAATTCTATAAATTCGTGAATTTTATTAAGGAAAA
>QXVX01002163.1:11969-28105 GCA_013436065.1 Halocynthia aurantium | reverse complement strand
GACAACTTTACGAATGAAACCGACGGCAGTTCTGCATAATTGTGTACAATTCTAGTTTAGTTTGTACTCGGTCGTATAAACCGCTACAAATACACTCCTGATTACAAGGAGGTGTTGCGGTGATGTATTGTTAGAGTTTATTGTTACTGTATATTCGTATTCTATCGTGGCTTCTCTCTGTATGTGATAGTCATTATCGGTTAGTGATATCATGTCATTAATGACTTGTGTTTATGTGCTCTGACAGCAAGGGTCGGATAACATAATAACTTTGTACCGTAAGGAAAGTAATACCATGGTAGTGTCATAAAACATGGAAGCTNAAAATAAGGAACTCGAATGAGTGTTAAGATTGTTCCCCACATTTACCAATGTTTTTCGGCCATCCATAGATAATGTTTGGCGGCCAAAGGAATGAAACATTGAATTCAATTGGCGAGTCAAGAGGCAATGTTTGTAGAAAACATCATATTGTGAACCGCTGCAACTGGTAATCGAATCACTTGCAAAAATTTCTGTTGTTTAGAGTCAGTGACATCCTCACCGATCATGGCTACACATAATTGTACATACAATAATTGCACAAATTGTCGAAAGCTGANAGTCGACGGTTTTGGATCTTGAAATCCCTTAGACATTTCTGAACATTTTAGACTTTTCGATACTCTGTCAGCCGCTTCTGCAAGTTTACGCACTGACTCAAATTCTTGGATACTCATTATTGCATTGACTTGTTCACGCAACAACATAAGCAACTGTCGTCTCACGACTCTATCAACTGGAATTGAATCTTTCCTGTGGGTTTGTAATCCCCTAGGCCAGTGATTCTCAACCGCGGTTCTCAGAGCCGCATGCGGCTCTCAACTATCCGTCTTGCGGCTCTCATTAACATTTTGAAAAATGAAAAATAAATCTTTGCCATTGCCACTGTACCAAAACTGCATGGCACTAGAAATCCAAAGTGAGTAAAAATCCAAGTGAGGCGGGCCATTGTTCTAGCCCAAACCGAGAGAATGGCCTTTTTCATATTGTGAGGTCACTGACGTCTGAGCGTGGGCGGCATTTGGAGGCGAACTTTCGCAGAAATGTCCTATGGTTTGCATTAAAATTCAATCGCTCACAACGAATCTTATGTGATACCTACTTCCTAGCTGGACATTAGTTAGTTGAAAATTAAGTTTATCTTTAATGATGAAGAACGATCGATAAGTTAACGTTAGTTAGTTAGGCCTATTTTAATTTCTTCGGCATTTAGGTGTGCTGATTTGGTAAAGTTAAAAAAACTTCTTGAACCTTGTTTGCTAGTAGACTATACAAAAAGCGTAATGAAATACGGGTTTGATGTTTTGACGTTTTTAGCTCTAACTATTAATTAGCCTAACATAATGCCAAAGCAACCCCGCACTCTTCAGCGTGAAAATCGGGCTTTTAAAATTGATTGGGAAGAGAAATATTTTCAAATTGAAATAGATAAGAAAGCACATTGCCTTTTGTGTCCTGTGGTGATAAGTGGTGTAAAATCTTTTAATGTTGAGAGGCACTACAAAATTCATTCTGCAAAGTATGATTGCTACAAAGGAGAATCAAGGAAAAGGAAGTTGGATTTCTAAAGTCAGCACGTAATATGCAAACGAATATGTTTGGGGGTGGTACCGAATCCGAAGAAATAACTATGACATCATACAAGGTTAGCCATCTACTGGCCCGCAATATGAAACCGTATTCGGATGGTGAAATTATGAAGCAGGCTATTGTTATGTTTGCTAAGGAATGTTGTTCTACTAGCATTCAACTTAAAGCTAATAAATTACAGCTTAGTAATGACACAGTAACTCGACGCGTTGAATGCATATCTAACGACCAACATGAACAGCTTCTTCATCAGTCAAAAAATTTTCTTTACTACTCGGTCGCACTTGATACCTCAAAAGACTTTACCGATACAGAACAATTAGTCGTGTTTATCAGGGGAGTCATGGCAGACTTTAAGATTTACGAGGAATATCTCACTTTGCGTTCCATTCATGGCTCAACAAAAGGAACAGATATATTTCGTGAATTTCAAGCTACTCTTCAAGAAGCACATTTGGACCCATCAAAGATGTTTGCAGTGGCAACAGATGGGTGTCCTTCCATGCTTGGATCAAATCAAGGACTTCAAGGACTTATTAACAAATGGCGTGAAGAAGATAATCTTGCTCCAGTGACATGGCATCACTGCATTTTACACCAAGAAAGTCTCGTTGCTAAGTCTTTGGACATGTCTAATGTGACAAAAGTAGTAACAACAACAGTAAACTGGATTCGAGCAAATGCACTTAACCATCGTAAGTTCAAAAAGTTTCTCGCAGATATTGATGCTGACTATGGTGACCTGGTCATGTTCACTGCTGTAAGATGGTTAAGCCGCGCTACATGTCTCAAAAGATTCTATGACCTTCTTCCGGAGATTAAAACGTTTGCCGAAGGGACGAAAGATATTCCTTTGCTGGGCAACGAAGAATGGGTAGCTGATTTGGCGTTCATGGTTGATATCACCACACACCTTTCATTTCTAAATCGCACCCTACAAGGAAACAACAAGCTTTGTCACGATTTATATAGCACAGCGTCTGCTTTCATTACAAAGCTTTGTCTTTGGAAGAATCAGCTTGCAAGTGGTGTTACAACGCATTTTCCAACACTTTCAAATCATCCAGTCACCGGATCATTTCAAACGTATAGCAGGCTTATTAGCAACTTGATTTATGAATTCGAACGTCGCATCAACGGAATGAATTCTTTCTTGCCCCTGATGAAAATATTTGCAACACCATTTGCAATAGACGCGGCCACCGCCCCTGGTAATTATCAATTGGAGCTGCTAGACATGCAGTCAGATATCGAGCTGAAACAATCATTTCGAAGTGAAGGTCCACTTGACTTTTGGAGTCGAGTTCCAGAGGGAAAATATCCCAACTTGATAGCCAATGCACTGAAGAATGCCTCTGTATTTGGTTCAACTTACGTATGTGAAGCACTGTTCAGCAAAATGGTTAGAATCAAAAACCAATATCGTAACCGATTGTCTGACGATCATCTCAAGCAGCTTCTGTGCACTGCATCCTCCACAATTACGCCCCGTTTTGACAAACTTGTAAAAAGTCAAAGCCAATGTCAACTCTCTCATTAAATTGACTTCTATTTAGAACCCCCGCTGTAAGCGGAGTTCTATTGTTATCGTAACCATTCTATAACCTGTAATTCTGTAACTACTCAATATACTTGCGTAATATTAGCAATCTTATAATCTATGTGAGTTTTCTGTTATACGGTACAAGGTATAGCTTAAAAATCAACAACCGATACTGATTTAGATTTTATTTAGCCACGTACATTTTCCATTTGCGTCCCGTAATTAATTAATGACGTAAGAGCTGACTTAAAAACACAGATCATGTTATTGGCATATATTTGTGTGTAGCACATATATAGTTTGCTGCCAATCACCCGCAATTTATATTGTAGATGATACAATGCATCGATCTGAACCAAGTACCGTGATGCTAGTGGTGATAATGTGCCAACTTTACAATTGCCAAAAACGGGAGTTCTGCATAATTGTGTACAATTCTAGTCCTTACTGTTTTTTTTGTGGTTTGTTGCGGCTCCTTACAAGCTTTAGGTTTGTAATTTGGCTCTGCCTCTGAAAAAGGTTGAGAACCACTGCCCTAGGCTTTTGGTCTGAAACAACTTATCAAGNTCACCCGCAATTTATATTGTAGATGATACAATGCATCGATCTGAACCAAGTACCGTGATGCTAGTGGTGATAATGTGCCAACTTTACAATTGCCAAAAACGGGAGTTCTGCATAATTGTGTACAATTCTAGTCCTTACTGTTTTTTTTTGTGGTTTGTTGCGGCTCCTTACAAGCTTTAGGTTTGTAATTTGGCTCTGCCTCTGAAAAAGGTTGAGAACCACTGGGCTAGAGGCTCAACGTGCTGAACAATGTGCGGCAGTTCAGGTTCGACGTGCTGAACTTCAAGCTCAAGAAAGAATTATGAAAGCTCGAAATAAAGAGGTAAGAGCAATAACTAGGAATGGAACAGGCAGTTTCTTGGCATTCAGGGTTGATCCAGCAGATCAGACATACAGAGAAAGGTTCTATTAGTTTTGATGAGGTACCCAGCACAAAGAGGGTTAACGGTACAGATTTCAATTGTGATTAAGGTCTTCTGAAGGAAGAAAGCAAGACCCGGTAAGAAACGATTACTACACTCACTTTCAACTTGCCAAAATATCATGAAAACCGAAAGAGGAAAATAAATGGCATGCCTCGGATTATAAGATATTTCCGATTTCGTGATCTGGTGAGACTGACTGCAGGGTGAGTCACCATTCTTATCGTCGGACCACCCATTTTTCCGTGGACCGGAAAGGGCAGAAATGACTGGTTATTATTTGACGGAGTCAAGTGGTGTGGATTTTACTAAGTCTTTAGTTTCCACAATTTGTGATGCGTTTTCATTTTCCGTTTATGTTCTATTCTGCAAACTGATATCTTACGTTTCTAATAGGATTGAGCATACAAATTGTATATAAAACTACATCTAAGGTTTCCATCGGTGAGATTTAACTATATTAATTACGATGCACTGATTCTACCAAGTGAATTTAATTTAACGTATACCAATTTAGGTAGAATTGTATGCAAAGCGGTCAATATTTGGATATATGGACGTCAATATACAGGTGTACTCGCTTATGATCGATAATCTGTTATTTGATGGTATGAACCAAGCCTACTCACCTATCCTGCATAACGATGGTGATTTGTTAGCTTGTTTTTTGGGAAGCAGACATATCTTGAAACTACCAGATGATTCTGCAGAATCCTTGCTGACACAGGGAATTCCATTTTCTGACGATTGAAGCGACTCGTTAAAGACAACTTCATCGCTGTTATCACTGGAATTGATCAAATAAAATGAAAATAGTTTAGCAAATTATAAACAATTCCAGATAAATTAAAGAGAGATAGTACTCAAATATTATGAGTTTTAAGCAGGATAAGGTTTAGGGAAAATAGGCCCCATGTAGTGGAATATTATTACTATATGTACCACCATCTATATTCTGTTTGAATAGTCAATTCTTTGGAAACTTCATGGATGAAGCTTATCTTTCAATGTGCAGATATATTTAAATGATTTTTAATTTCAATGACTTAATGTGCGAAATCTATCTAATCAATTCTACCATACTGTACACGAAAACACGTTCTGTACCCTGGTGAAAAAATGCTGGATTAAACAACTTTTTGAACTCAACGAAACAGAAGAAACGTATTATTAATAAATCGTCGTAGGCTGGTTGGCAGTACACTTCGCCTTGTAGCAATATTTTAGAAAAATGGATATTTGAATGCCGTCTTATTGATCACAAATATATCTAACTAACCTGTGTCCACAAATACAACACAATTTCTGTTTATAATAACTACTTACCCGCAGTGGCCATAGCCGCTACAGAACCAGGCACCTGGAATGCATCGTCCATTGTCACATGTAAACTCATCTTCTGCACATCTTTCACCTGTTTATTATGAAGTACTAAAGTTTAAATATGTCACGTCGTTATAGTAAGCGCATTTTGAAGTAATGAAGTTTTGTGTTGATACCGTCAGACTAACATCCACAATATAGTAAGTACTTTGTATAATTAGCCACCACGCGTACATTTCAGCTATTGAGATCTAAAAACCCATAGTCGGTTTGAAATTGAAGGTTTTATTAAGACAGGGGGTTGCCATAGTGGTTGATATTGACCCCAAATTTCGAATGTGTTTAATAGGGAATGATAAAATGTCATGGGAAAGAATGGACTAATACAATATTAAGAACTGCATAAGGTCTAATTTAGCTAAGTGTGTTATTTGCTGTGTACCACGCCCTGCAGAACGACGTATTATTTATTGGTGGTTCAATATGTTCTCTGGTATATAATACGGGGTTATGGTTCATTTCTCTGTTCCGACCACTTTACGCTTCCAGGACATTTCACTCGAAATTTGTATAACTAATTTACCTTCATGTTGAATTAAGTAGTTTATCATGAAATTGTAATTTATTTCCGGAACCCAAATGCAGTTAAATAAATATTTATACTACTGATCTAACCTGTGCTTACTTAATTCCACTGCGAAAAATACAGAGCTGAACAGTGCAATGTAGAATAATATATACATTAGGAGATGATGTACAAGAAATGTATATATCTATTGATATCTATTAATTCATTCCCATGATTCGGAATGCTGATGCATTGAATGCTAAAGACTCTACAGACATTAATGTACAATAGCAGGGGGGTAAATGGTTCGGCTACTATTTGCTATTGTTATTTGTCGTTTCTTGAACTAACCAAGCGCCGTCATACCCCACCTAAAACTGTCCCGCTTTGCGCTGTTTTATTAGCTAACCCGAAACAGGAAACAATACAAAGTCTTGAGTCAATATGAAACAAGAAAACCAATTCGAAATTTGTAATGACTAATTTGATATGTTGAGTTAGTCATCCTCAGTGATTCATGTGCATTGCATGAACTTGATAGACTTTCCATGTACATTTTCATAGTTCAATAATCCATCCTTATGACAAGAACGTATATACTCATATCAATCATCAAGTAACTAGGCTTGGAGTGCTCTGAAGAACTTATCTCATATCCAGTAATTTTTTAAGTACCCTATTTAGCGCTGTATTTGAAGGAACACATCGGTCTCATGGGGTATTCATGTTATTCATTCATCACAAAAAATTCAGTTCTGCCCCGGAGTCTGATCTGTTGCAGACCCGTCGGGCTGTTCAAGAACGGAGCTTGCTTATTGTTTCAGAGGGCAAGCTTTTCATATTTTTTGAGACGACCGGAGCAGGAACGGAAAAGTTACTATTAACTTGTCAACTATTTCAATAATCGTTTTATTCCGGAAGGGCATTCAAGCTGATTTCTACAGTCGTGGTATGGCCCCGAACGAACAATCTTCAACCATTGGAATTTCCCTCCAGGAACTCGGGTGTAAATCGTTCCCGAGAGTGGACTTTGAGACTAGACGATCTACTAAGACATCATTTCAGTTCTTTCTTCTGTACACTTGGCATGCGTTTTCAAATGAGCATGTCACGGTTTTATACTTTAAAAAAATCTGTGTATTTAACTGTTGTCTATGACACCGCAGAATCTTTGACTGTTCTCTATAATATCGCAGAGATTTCCCATTCCACAAGTAGTGGCAAGGCTTGAAAACGGCCGTGGTAACGGCTTTAACGCCCAGAAAAAGTAACGTGACCGACTCATGGCATAGTAACGTTCTTGTGCAGACATCGCCCTTGAAGTTGGACAACAGGCTCAGCAGAATTATTATTACTACTAGACCTTTTGGTTTCAAACGTTGAGAGTTCCCGGCGTTTAGGCGATGGTGCGTCGATCATTGTGGAAGCCGAAATATGTGTCCGAACCCAATTTGTTATTACTGTAAGCAGGTCGGGCGTTACAGGATTAAATTTCCTCGACGTCAGACAGTTGTCAAAACAGACTTGAAGCAGGGCTATGATCTGAGGGTGTATTAATTCTTGAAGGTTAGTCTGTAAACGACAATGATTGATCTGACACCTGAACTACATTGGAAGACTCAGCGACTTGAGTAGGTACGCAGTAACAGTCAGTGAGATTCAAAACAGAGCACCATGTCCCATCGATAGACGTTTCGATATATTCTTTCCGTCCAGAGAGTTTGCTGTGGACTTTGTCGCCAACAGCAATATGAGCAGGTGCGTTTCACCTAACTAAAGTGATTGTAGATTTCTTGCTACTGAGGGGGTCGCATAACCACATCTGTCATGCTGTTCCGAAATTAATTGGGAGTCTTGCAAGGAAAGTTGAGCGTAGGTGAATTGATCATGCTGAGACCACTCTTCTCTTGCAGAAATATCAATATAAGGTATCCGAGTATTCAGACAATCCAAGGCTAAGCAGAAGGTCAATGAAGGTATTGTTCCACGGTGAATTCTTGGTGAAGGATAACCTGTTCCAGTTCTGGAACTGCTCTCTCAGTATCAGGTTTCCTGGAGGGTGAGAAGAACCAGAAGTAGGAGGGGATTTGAGTAAAGCACAGTGTTGGCAGCCACTCGTTGTCGAAAGTATGACATAGTCGATATCGAGTGCATAGAAAGAAGCTGTTTCATTTTCTGTTGAGATGGGTTACCCCATTGCATATACAAGGCGTTGAGAATGACAGGCATGATAAATAACAGGACAACAATTGTTTCCTTAACTGACATGAAAGGTTGCTCACGAACTGGGAGGAGACTGTCGCGAGGCGCTGCGGCTTACACTGACATCCTATGGTCTACATAATACACATTATGCTTCTACCTTATCAAACTTTTGTTATCCTTCAAGGAGGCGATTCCTGGAATGTTAAGGAATGTAATCCTTACGTTGTGAAGGTTCACATAGTTCTCTGTTGACAACAGAGTCCATGGGGGCCACATGATCCATTATAACATCATAAAGATATGCGGGAATCTGTGACGAAGAAGATATGTACTCGAACCATTAACGAATGGGGCAGTCGAGTATTCCATCGGCATCATGTAACACACTAGGCGGCGGCTCTTGGGTTGTAGTGTTGGAATGAGTATCTTGCAAAGATACCGGTTAAGCTGACCGGGGTAATCATGCTTCTTTATGTGCAGGAAAAAACGGATACCTCCTACTCCAGACACCTGGCATATATTGTTAGTGTCTGGGTCTGAATTTAGTGGATGCCGCGTTGGTTGCATGATTCAGCAGGACATGGGTTTTCAGCGGCTGTGGTGTCAAGTTTATCTTTTGTGTTGACTTCCATACTCCGGAGTCTCGCAAAATATAGACGGTCCTGTACCGGTAAGTAAGGGCAGTTGCTTGGAGGTCTTGCTCAAAACATGGATGTTAGTCTGCAATGAATAGCCATGTAAAATGGACAAGATTTACGTACAAGGTTGAAAGATATGATCGTAAACCGGGGACTCCTTGGTCTGAATAAGGAAGATGAGCACCGGACACAAAAGTCGTCAATTGCCTTGACCTACAACAATGAGTCCCAACAAATGAGTCCCAACGCCTAGAAAATATCAGGTTTGATGGACGCAAGAGTGCGAGAACGCAGCTATGGCAAGGTGACCTAAAGCAAATTCTGAATGGTGCACCTATCGATTGAGTTGCTATAGATTTCTTGGGACCATTGTCTCGGACAGAGAAATGCAACGGACGCATTCTGATCGTCTCTGATTACTTCACGAAATGGGTCGAGTGCTATCCTCTTCCGGACCAGCATCTTTACACCACTGCCGATGTGCTGGTGACACAGTATTATAGTAGATTTGGAATACCGAATGTGGTACATTCTAATCAAGGCAGTGACTTCGAGTCATATTTGCTAAAGGAGAGATGTGTAGGCGAAATAGAGAAGATTGGAAGGATCAATAGTACGATTCAGCAAATGTTCAAGGCCTTTATTGAAGGAGTGCACTTGTAATTGAGAAGAGCACATATTATTGGGATGGGCACCTTCCGTATCTTTGTTTGGAGTATAGGTCAAAGGAACATAGTAGCACCGGAGATATACAAAATAGGGTAATGTTAGGCCGCTAATATTTTTTGCCTTTGGACCTAATGTTTGGCAAACTGCCTGGAACTCAGTCGCATCAGTGCTCCACTGTTGACATGTAGTGGTTTTATAACGTCACTGAAGAAGCTTTTCAGTCAGGTAGTGAAAACATCCACAACACCTTCATCGAATCAAAAACACAGAGAGTGGACACATGAGGATGATGACGCATGTCGACAATATCCGTTTGCCTCTACAGTTGAGGTACTACAGTAGATCCTCGAAATACGAGTAACCGGATGTACGAGAAACTTGATATACGATTTTTGAGTATTTGCGTTTCGATATAAGAGTACAATTTCGTGGTACGAGCGACCGTCATACACAGTGAAAAGGTATATAGAGGCAATAAATAGCGTTTCTAGCTGGCTCATCAATTTGTAAGAAAGAGAGAGAAAAGAAAAAGAGCACGTTCAGAATCTATCGCGCTTCTCTGCGAGTGCGCAGTCAGTACTCGTTTAATTCACGTGTTTATTTCGAAGCGGTAACGTCCCGAGCGTTTTGTGCTAGCGAATATTTTGTGTTTCGAGCATATTTTGGATTCATTTTGTCTTAATTCTTTGTGTTTCCCATGGATAAACAGCTTATTACAATAGAAGTAAGGAGGTAAATAATGAAAAATCATGATAGATTGTGTGTAGTGGACTTGACATTGCAATACGATCGAACGACGTCGACAATCTGCACGATCATATCTTGTATAATCTCTCATGTTTAATGTACACATATGTATTGGTATTTTAATCATAATTGCACGTTTGTGTTCGAAAAATAGCTTTAAATCGGTATTTTGCGTGGTTTTTGGAGTCTGGAACATAGTAGCGAGGTGGCATAGTATCGAAGTTTGACTGTAGCTGATACTGAGCTTACAAGGTTGGAGCGTGACTTAAATAAAAAGCAACGCACAGCTTACTGCAGCAACAAGTTCATGTTCTTTATTACTACGGCCCTGTTGCGCCACAATGGTTCGTTGTCTGTCATTACAACTCGAATCTAGTAGGTAAAACTAGATTTCTAGACCAAGATCATGTGACTAGAGGGCCAAAAATATTTAAAAAGAGCTACTGAGAGCCTGCACTTATGAAACTACTAAAAAGAAGACGTTTAAGTTTAAACTCAACGATGATATCAGAGATTTATGTTTACTGTTGTACTTAATACAACGTCCTATTCAACGCCACACATACTATATTAATCAAAGATGGTAAACAAAGTCCCGTTTAGCTTGTATAGACTCATTTTCGCTTTCATGAGATTATTGTGGAAGACCACGCTCATAATGAGGATTAGAATTGTCTTATGTACTGGAAAGCATGCTACATTATTACAAGGATTCTAGAGAAACTAACGGTTCCTTCCTTTGCAACAACTTACCTTTATTGCTACGGACTTTCTACCACAATTTAAAGTCAGGACTAATTTTCATATACAGTATGTTCCTAATTCTCAGTTCTTACAAACTGTAGTGTTTGTTAATGTTCACTTGCATGTGACATGCAATCCTGGTGATGTTCCGACGTCATCTTACGTTTATTACATAACATAATATTTTAGTAATGATATTTTAACAATGTTCATAATGTTGACTGTTAGATCATAAGCGATTATAGTTCTTCGCTCTTTTACAACGTCTTACTCATTATGTAGAGTAGTTTATTATGAAAGGACGAATTATTACCGAAAGCCAGCAATAGTTGATTATAGTATGGTATGGCACATATATATACTGGGGGCCACTGAGTCTAACTTTCTGTTAAAGTCAGGCAAGCCCTCCGAATGTGCATTTTATTTATTATCATTTAATGTAATTCATTTACCCCGATCAACGACGGATTCGCTTTAATTAAATCGGCTTGATTGACATGTGAGAGAAGCTTTCACAACGAGAGACGAATTGGGCGCACAACAGATGACGTTTACCAAGCTAGCGCACCACTGTATATTGTATGTGTTGAAAAGCGCTATGAACACGAATAAGAAGCCGTATAGATGATATTCATTACGCTACATTTTTTGTAGGAAGTATATCTCCATTTACATGTTCTACGACTAGTCGACCACGTTAAACGTCAACTGTTGAAACGTGATAGGTTCTATTCTCATGCTAACTGTGAGCTTAAAATAAAAAACTTTCACGGAACCTCTGATTAACCCAACTATATTTTATTAGATCTTTGAGCTTTAACTAAATTCGCTTGAATCAAATTCGTATTGCTGAGGTGCGTTGAGGTCTGATACGCTAGTATCTATACATTTCAGGATTGAAGATATGACCCCTGGGGTGGACAATACGAACATTTGGATAATCGCCGGTGACCTGGTATCAATGGATAAACAGCCTAGGCTGGATTAAGAAATGTTGAAAAAAATTTAAATGGGTCTACATAGTAGTTGAAAAATGCCTGCCATAATATTTTATGATCCATCCCGCTCCTATGTAATTCGAAATGTATCGTTTGATAAAATTTGTTTACTCACTAGTACTTTGGCATATCGATAATGCTTTGTGAGCTTGATTATTGGGTAGCAGACAGATGCAGTAAGAGCCAGAGTTGCCATCCCTACTAGCACACGGAATTCCATCTTCTGCCGTATGACGCATTTCATCATAGATAACTTCATCGCTTCCATCCCTGAAATTCAATAAAATTAAATAAAAATATGTTATTTCAGCAAATTATAAATCAATTCAGTAGAAGTGAAAATGAAATTCTGCAATGAGATTGGACTTTAAGCAGGATTAGCTATAGAAAAGATAGGCCTTATGCAAGTGTAACGACGAAAATCAAATTTCGTTTCTAATTGAACATTATACTCTGTAGTACTCTGTGTAGTGTCATTTTAATTTTCATCAAAAACTTAATCATTAGATAATAACTAGTACAAACATTATCTACGTAACCTGATGTTAATTTTAATTTCGTGAAAAATGTGTAATAAATGATGGACACTTACTTTGCCTGCCACGTGACGGTGTTCAAAAGTAAGGCTATTTTAAGGCGGTTTCATTTACTCTATCTGTCCTTCAGGGATTAAGTTATTTACACGTCAGGTTTTTGCAGCTTAGAATACAAAACGATTCTTACTTACCGGCAGTGGTCAATGCAGTTGCAGAACCGATGATCCCTAATGCATATTCCATTACCACATGTAAACTCATTTGTTGAACATCGTCTATCTGTTATTAGGACGAAATAAAGGTTTAATATTTTCCATGTGACACATTTATGTAAGCGCAGTTTGAATAAATTATAATCATCAAGTACAGTAGATCCTCGAAATACGAGTAACCCGATGTACGAGAAACTTGCCGCGATTTTTGAATATCTGCGTTTCGATATAAGAGTACAATTTCGTGGTACGAGCGATCGTCATACACAGTGAGAAGGTATATAAAGACAATAAATAGCGTTTCTAGCTGACTCGTAGATTTAGAAAAGAGACAAAAAAGCTTCTCTGCGCAATACGATCAAACGACGTCGACGATCTGCACGATTATTCCTTGTATAATCTGTGATGTTTTTATTACATATACATATATGTATTGTTATTATAATTGTAATTGCACGTTTTTGTTTAAAAATAACTTTAAAAAGGCACTTTGCGTGGTTTTTGGATTCTGGAACGGATTAATTAGTTTTCCATTAATTTCAATGGAATATCTCGTTTTGTAATACGAGTAAATCCTAATGCGAGCCCGGTCTTGGAACGAATTGAAGTCGTACTGTGAGGATCTACTGTATATCCTTGCCATAAACTGCGGTTCAGTCTCGTATAAACCGGAGTTAAATCCAGTTCTACATTCATTCATGAATAGGAAGAATTCTCACTTTTTGTGGTTTCCACCAGATTCACAGTGACGACAGCGAAGAGAAATAATTCGATTATTCTTCGTGTTTTCATTATTAGTAGTTAAGAATAAACCTATTGTGCATACAAAAAACAGCAAATGCTTTGCGTAAGACAGTGGTTTAGACGTTGTCAGTGTATATCATAACGATACTTGAACCGTGCGGTCGCGCATTTTAGGAGCCTCAAAAATTTGCGGAAATCAACCATCGACGTCTTAGCCTAATTTACATTTGCAATACAGAAAACAGCACATGCTTTCCGTTAGACGATGGTTTAGACTTTAGACGTTGTCAGTGTAGGTATATCATAAGGGTACTTGAACCGTGCGGTCGCGCATTTGGGAAGCCTTAAAAATCTGCTGAAATCAACCATCGACGTCTTAGCCTAATTTATACATTTGCATGAAAAATTGACGTAATTAAAAAAGTTTCGAAACGCATACCAAGCGATACCCACCACGTCTTCAACTGACAAAAATTAAGCGTTATCATGTAAATTTGGTATGGTGTATAAATGCCTGTGATTTCACTGACAGTCAACGCATAATACCGTCTAGCACTGAATCATTGAAATTTGAATATTAAACTGCTCTAGAATAATTGAGGTGTCCTAGAATCCTATCTATCACAGTTGAATAGATGTCAGCAGTTTATTAAGAATTTTCCACGCTCGTCTCGCCTTTCAAAAGCTACTATTTCATTCTGTACATCAACTGACAACATAACAGCCTGTGTGGTAGAAGAGGAAATATATGCGTTTGCGCTACAACTAGAATTTTATTGTTGACGAGGAATGCGCACATTTCATTTCAGTGGTTAGTTATGAACCGCAGAAATAATGCATTGTATTGCACATAACAGGAAGTGTTATACGTAATGGCATAACCACAGCTATATTAATGTCACCACTATATATGCGTCTGCACATTAATATTGTAATTGCCTGTTTACATTGAATTACACCAGTGTTTTTTATTAGATTTCCGTAGAAATTCTTGAAACACAAAAAATAATAGCTTTTTCGTTGCGGGTTAACCGGATAAGACTGGGTCGCTCTTTTAGTGTCTTATATTTCTATAACTTGTCCTGTATTGACTTGATATAAAGAGAAAAGCGCATTCTGGAGTAGGAGGAATGCCACAATCAGATGTATCATATCCCCATATCTGTGGAGTGTGGAGTCATTTAACTTTGTAACATCTAAAATAGCGTTATCTGTTTTTTTTTCTATATTTATGTATGCACAGCTATTATATAATAATCTTTCTCAATATGGAACTAAAGAATGATTTCATAGCTATAGGGCGTACAACTGCGGTGATCCTATCACACAGTTAGTTCTCTATCACTCAGTTTTCGAAGGCTATGCTAATTATACCCGATATAGTAAATAAATAATTGCTCCAATTTATTGATAACACAGAACTTAAATCATTATATTTTTTGTCTACTGTCTTCCTGTCTAGCAAAATTCTGAAATAACTTCAACTTTCAAATTCGAATTCGTGATCAGCTTGATCATAATTTCCCTGAACAACGAAATATTGAGCAATTGAGTCATCCTTTCTTGAAGAAGTCCAGTTCGTTCTTTTAACTTTTTTTTGGGGTGGCATAATCAACAAGAAGTGGCAAAATATTAAAACACTTTGTTCTGAAAAATGGAGNACACTCCACAGGCGTTTATTAGAATTCTTTACATTCCTCTTACATTTATTTTCGGGTTATCACAATGATGCTAAAGGTTAAGGTTCAAACGAGCTTAAATAAAAAGTGAAAAGACAATACTTAAACCCGCAGTACAAGCTAAATACCATTATACTAAATGCTGCTGCTGACATCTTGTTCGCACTTGGGTGGTACTACTGGTATATGTGGTACTGCAGGTTATTATCCCCCAAATAAGCAAACGAACGGATTAATTCTAGAACACTATATTTGTAGTTGCGTGTTGTGTTCATACCCACAACAGTTAAATAAATTTGTCCCAACTCTCAAGACTCAANAGCGTCATAATACGTTCTTCAAAATTCGTTTAGGTTGTTCCTTCCACGAATTAATTACGGTTAATCAATGACCAAAGTGAAAACTTTTAGCCCCTTGAAAAATCTACTAAAGATTGATGTTTAAGCTATACTTTGTATCGTTTAACACAAAACTGAGGAAATGCATAGACCCTAGAAAACACCAAATAATTTGCTTTTTGGGGCACAAGAAAAGAAGAATAATTGACCACGTTTAGCACACGTATATCTTGGGGTGTTCCCTCGCATACTGTCTGGTTCTCGTGCGGCAGCATTTTTGAAACGGTCATTTGCCATCTCGCATATATTAATCCACTAATTACAATAGAAACACACGCTGTAGCGGGAGTTCTAATGAACTCTCCAACACATTTACTGTATTTCTTCCTCTAACTACACTCGAAAATTATAAGTTGCGAGATAGAGTGCGCAAGCATTTAGCCGCAATACAAAAATATGGCTGCATTAAGTGCGGCAATTGGGAGTTATCGATATACGTATCTGTAAAGTGCAAGCGATCTCGTGAAAAAAAAAATCATGTATTACCCGCTGCGTAAGGATAACTCGCACC
>QXVX01002163.1:0-11268 GCA_013436065.1 Halocynthia aurantium | reverse complement strand
TTTGATTAACTGTAAATATCATTAAATTGCTGAAAAAAGTTGAATCTAGATTTTGTGTTAATTTTTTGCGAACTTAACCGGGATGCCCACGTTAAGAACCACTGATATACAGCATCCAACAAAATTAGTATATTTCAAAACAATTCCCGACAACTTTTTGATTACTAAGCATCAGATAAATGAAAATATGAAACGATTTCCAATAAAATCGCAAACGCACAATAAAACCACATATATTCATCATTCCGATAATTTTTTTTAATAGCTATAACATTATAAGCTACAGAAATTTCANCTCGCGATCGACCTGGCTTTGTATTTACCACACGATTACCAACAGGACGCTTTGGGGCGAGAATGTAACACCTTACTCTTTTTTTATTTGTTCTTTACAAAACACACAAGCATCAATATGTTTTTGCTGCACGCAATTTCCATCTTTGACATCGGCGGTACTTTGAAGTATCGACGCCGAAAGTTACACCCGTCATTAAGTTACTTGTTATGTTGTTGTTCTTCACTAGCCTTGTACGGCAGATATTTTACTTTACAACTGCGGGGGCATTGCTTTTTAATTTATCCGACTTGACTTGATGGTAATTTTTTATCCTTTCAAGAATACTGTTTGAAAACGTATTTACTCGCGATCGACCAGGTATTCATTGGCGATCCGACTTGTTGGCCACCCCTACCATAGACAATCCGTGGGTAATACATCCGAAAGGACGGTATGAATATAATGAACTGAAAAGTTCCTTCGAACACTTTCAGCGAAAATTAAGGCAGGTGATTTTGGAAGCTAAACGCAAAAGAGAGCATAATATGCATCAGCTGACGATTCATGAACATGTTTAAATCGTGAACTTGAGCACCGTAATGTTGCTTTTTGTTAACTTTCTTTTTGATGACACGTTTAACTTTCCTTGACATGTTTGATTAACTGTAAATATCATTAAATTGCTGAAAAAAGTTGAATCTAGATTTTGTGTCAAGTTTTTGCGAACTTAACCGGGATGCCCACGTTAAGAACCACTGGTATACAGCATCCAACAAAATTAGTATATTTCAAAACAACTCTCGAGGGCTTATATTAGAGCGAGTTTTCCGTATAAACGCACATTCGGCCTTTATTTGTTCAACTTTTTGATTACTAAGCATCAGATAAATGAAAATATGAAACGATTTCCAATAAAATCGCAAACACACAATAAAACCACATATATTCATCATTCCGATAATTCTTAACAGCTATAACATTATAAGCTACAGAAATTTCATTCGAGTTTATAAATGCATATAATATATATCCACAGGCGTTTATTAGAACTCTTTGCATTCCTCTTACATTTATTTTCGAGTTATCACAATGATGCTAAAGGTTAAGGTTCAAACGAGCTTAAATGAAAAATGAAAAGACAATACTTAAACCCGCAGTACAAGCTAAATACCATTATACTAAATACCGCATTACCGTACTAAATGCTGCTGCTGACATCTTGTCCGCACTTGGGTGGTACTACTGGTATATGTGGTACTGCAGGTTATTATCCCCCAAATAAGCAAACGAACGGATCAATTCTAGAACGCTATATTTGTAGTTGCCTGTTGTGTTCCTAGCCACAACAGTCAAATAAATTTGTCCCAACTCTCAAGACTCAAAAGACAAGAGAGAAATTCCGTTCAGAGTTCGAACGATGGTTCGACAACGTTCGAACTGCGAGCACAGTACGGATTTTACCGACGACCTTGACCTAACTGATGGGGCGAAAAAAATTGGGCTTATCGGAATTTCGTCTTAACCAAGTTCAAGCAAAACGAAGTTGAATACATGTATTTTATTAAGGATTTTCCAGGACCATTAAATCAGTTCCTAACAAGCTTTGATTGTATTCAGGGCATTGTGTTATTTTTACCTTGAATTATATTAGATTCGTACTTCGATTTGTGAACAGTAACGGTCGTTCAAACACCAAGAATCGTTTCAACGAATGCGAAATGTCTGTAGATATTGTTAAGTGATGTTTTGTCCAA
Organism: Halocynthia aurantium; assembly: GCA_013436065.1. Lineage (NCBI taxonomy): Eukaryota > Metazoa > Chordata > Ascidiacea > Stolidobranchia > Pyuridae > Halocynthia > Halocynthia aurantium. The sequence goes on along the minus strand of QXVX01002163.1, from coordinate 9,237 downwards.
CATCTTAATTTATAGTATATTGAGACAATATTAAAGCGATTGTAGAGTATAGTGGGGCTGAAAAGAGGCCCCGAAGTACCCGAAAGTCTAGGGGCTTGGGTATGGGTTAGGGAGAATTGAGGTTTGTCAAATATTCAAAAAAGGGATGTCATATATCAGAAAAAGGAGTGCTAGGAAAAAAAACAGTTTTCACCTATGGACATAACCTTAAATTGGGACAATCTCCACCAGTAAATTGGGACAATCTCAAAGCTGTAGGCTGAAGTGTGGTGAAATACCAAAGTGCCGGGAGTGGCCCCGTAGTACCTGAAAGTCTAGGGGGCTTGGGGTTACCCTGTATATAAGTACATTTCATTGTGAAACAGTTCAATCAAAAATATTCGTTAATGATCATCGGGATCAGGACAAGCGGCTGGAGTATCAAATTTCAATGCATAGACGCAGGTCTCTTTCTCAGAAACGTATCGAACTTTGTCCACTGGTGAACATTGAAATTTTATCTGAAAATAAAATGAAATTATAATCAGATCAGATTTCCTAAGTCTCATCCAAGAACCGCAGTACAGGTCAAAATTCGATAATCTCTGTCTATACCAGTGGGTCGCGACTCAAAAGTAAGTCGCGGAAGACTGGCCGTCGAGTCGCGAACACATTATGGCCGGATTATATTTTCTACTTGCTAGTTTAGTCGAACCTAAGTGAAAACTGCGTGTCTTGTCAACGAAGAACAGGAGAGCGAGAGTTCTCATTGAATCGTAAGCAATTATGAAATTTTCAAAATCATGTTGGTAATAGCATGGGTCATACACGTGTCTGATATTTTGAATAGGGTCGCAAATTCAAAAAGGTTGGGAACCACTGGTATATACGTTACCGAGACGACCTGCACACACAGAATGAAAACTGGGTGTTTTACCCTCCCATTTATTTTATGACGTCACTCATATCAGTGATTTCTCTGATTCTGATATACTTCAACTTAGTGTTTTTTAACCAGTGTTCCGATCGTCAGCTGTTCCGCAAGATATTCCTGGGACAGGTGCATTCCCCCGTTCAGGTGTTTTTTGCTCAGGAAAATGCCCTAGGCCTAACTGATTCTTTTTAAATTTCGTATGGTGTTCAGCAAGATTTTTTCAATACGAAAACTGTTCCGTGGGTCAAAAAAGATTGAAAAACACTGCTATAACTAACCCCTAAACCCCAAACTTGTATATTGGGATGTGTCACCCACCCTACTGCAGTGTACATTGTCATAATTGGGGTCAGGTATGTAAGGCCACAATTTATAAGTCCATTTCAGTTCGAGGGAGGGTTAGGGATCAAAGGTTAGGGGTCGGAGATTTCATATGGTTAGTGTTTGAATCGAGGGTTGGGATAAGGGGTGTGTTTTGATTATTTTACCTCAATATAATGTAACTGAATTTCAAGTTTATGTTCATTTTACACAACCGTATCCATATCAATCAGCAAAAAAGTAACCGCTAGGCGGTGCTCGAGAATATACCCACCTATGTGGAAATGACCACGGCTGATGGTTGCAAGTGTGATGAACGGTTGTAGTTATGTTCCGTTTGGTGATTTTAAGTTCTCAAAAATTAATGCTTCAACTTACAATTGTTGATCTCGGTTTCCCTCCTGGACAATGATCTTTGTCGCCATCATCCATCACCAATTCTAAACGGTCGGGATATAACGTTCCGTTACGTCCAATTACCCAATTGTCTTTTCCTCCCTGAAATAACAAAAGTATTTTGATACTCTGTACAGCAGTGGTCCATAATCTATTTTCAGAGCCCCTTTTCCTGATATTACCTATGCTACTCGTATATTAACCTTAGTGAGATTTTGCAGAGTAAAAGTAGAGAACTGCAAGTCTCCCCCTATCGCATATCTGTAATCTACTTCACGGCTTGGTTAGCAGGTTAGCAGCAGCCCTAAAGCTATGCTATACCGACCTTAGTGAGATTTTGCTAAGTTGAAAATTATTAGCTTCAATATTTGACCAACAGACGTAAGTCTCCCTAACCCATGCTCAGGCGGAGTTTTAATTAAAACTCCCGCTGTAATTAGAGTTCTATTGTAATCGTTACCGTAAAATATGCGAGGTGCCCAGCGCCCATTTTGATAATTCCTTTCCCACGAGAGCCAGAGTATGCGAGAGAACAACTTACGGCTAGCGTGGTGCAGATAATTTCAATTTTTCTAGTGTAAAATTAGCAGGTATACTTCAAGTCTTATGCATTTCCTGAGTTTTGTGCTATTCGTTACAAGGTATAGCTCAAAAAAATATGTTACAATGGTCGCTAATGTAATGTGACGTATGAGCGTATGCTACCAAGCGTTACAACAGTGATAAATAGCTGATGATTAGTCTATTTCGTGCTGCTGTCGGATTAGCGTGTCCACCAGAAAGTGTTCTAGATTTGTAAATTACATTTTAAATTTAATATTCAAGTGTTGAATGAGCATGTGTATAAGGCATAGTACATCTGAATATTTTTTACATTCGGTATTCGTTATTCAATAAATAGGTAATATCGTTAAAATTATATTATATTTTTGCGAATGTATTTTTAGATTGTTATTGTGTTGTAAATTCAGGCCAATGAATTTGCTGCCATCACACGCAATTTACAACGTAGATGATACACTGTATTGAACGGAACTAAGGACGGTGATGCTAGTGGTGATAATGTGACAACTTTACAATTGAAAAAGACAGTAGTTCTGCATAATTGTGCATACAATTCTAGTTTTCATTACTCCCGCACCAATCACAAACTTACTGGCGTTAAATAAAAGATTTGATGTTTATTTTTACTGTTATCAACTTCATTTATCGCTGCGCAATTTAGCTGTCTATTACCATGCTACTATAGTGATGTAACAATAAAATCTATAAGAATGTAAACTTGAGGTTCGAATGAAAGGTTTGAACAAATAAATTGTTACATACCTGAGTGACATTATGATACGGACAGACGGTATAAACATATCCAGGTGACTTGTACAGGAAACATCGCATGCTCAGTTTGTAGAACACACCGTTGTCTCCATAAACCTAAATGAAATGAAAACAGAAAACAGAGTTTAGAGCAGCTTTGTCCAACCCGCGGCCGGCTCGAAGGTTTTGTGCGGCACAATTGATCCCTCAAATTTGTAAGAGCATACTGTGGCAATACGGCAGCAGCATAAGCAAAGATATTGCGTTCATAATAGTCTTTAAATTTATAATTAAACTATTACCGCATTGTCAATGTAAATTTCATTACCGATGTAGCGTAGCCGTCTCAACTGTAATAATTTATATATTTGTAATTTGTGCAAATTCGAAATATACATACATATAGTATTACGACAATGGCTATTAGCTGCATTCTCAAGGCGTGGCAATAAAAACCATTGCTGTAGCAACTGAAAACCAGCGCAACATAAAAATCGTAAAGTTATCTGACCTTTGAACTCTGCATTTTTCCAGCCTCGATATATTCGCGTTTCGCTATCGATCCTTCCCGGAGTAAATTTAATTCGAGCCTTTTTTCGTGTTCGTAATCGTGGCAAACGTCTTTGCAAGGAGCCAGGTTCACTTTGTCAGAATCTGAAAATGAACCAAGAACTAAGGTTATTTATGTAAAAGGTATTATGTGCCATCGATGCTCCGCAAAAATGTAAAACCTTGTATTTTAAACCCTAATACTCTTGCTAATATGTTAATAAGTTCATTTCAGTTCGAGGGAGGGTTAAGGATCGAAGGTTAGGGGTCGGAGATTTGATCTGGTTACTGTTTGAATCGAGGGTTGGGATAAGGGGTGTGTTTTAATTATTTTACCTCAATAAAATGTAACTGAATTTCAAGTTTATGTTCATTTTACACAACCGTATTCATATCACTAATCAAAAATGTCACCGCTAGGTGGTGCTCAAGAATATATTGATGTACGTGCACCAGTTATCTATGTAACATATACATGGAAAGTCCCTTATTGGTAATTATAATAATCTCACCAGGTAGTTTAGCATCAGGAGGTACAGTGACACCCTTCCATTCGTCACTCCCATCACAGCAATCACATATACCATCATTCACTCTAGATGAAGGGAGGTACTCGTGCTCTGGTTCGCAATAAAATCTGGATAAATAATAAAATATCTGGTAAATATCGTTGTGTATATGCTGGTGTTCGGTGTTATAGCCTTAAACTATTATTAAAAAAGGAATGAAGCTTGTGCTAGTATTCCCCTAAATCTATGCCAGTGGTCAGCAACCCTTTTTCACATGCGGCACACTCAAAACCTTTTCAAAATTCGGCGGCACACCTCAAATAAAAATGTAATAGTTTGGATGTTGTACGCGCTAATTGTCTTGCTGTTGTAGCGTTTCAAATTTGTAAGGTTCGAAAAGACCGCTTTGGGCGGTTGAGGGTAACAAAGTTGTTAGGAAAATTGTTAAAGATCTAGAAAAAGTCGCAAAGCTTCACCTCGATACATTCATCACAAACAAATTTTTCACGTATAATAATGGCAAACAGTCAAAATGACCGCCTTGGCGCATTTCTCGATCAAGTATAAAGATTGATAAGCCAACGCCTGTGATTTTACTTCTTGCCAAAGATGGGGATATTTATGTAAATGTAAAGTTTTCTCCCTGATCTCTTTCTGCCCCCTCAATAGTTCGCATTGCCCCATAGCGCCATTGGCAACTAACTAACTTCCACGTTAAGGAACACTAGGATAGAAGTTAAACTTGTGCCATTCATCATTATTAATTTAATTATACTATGCTTTGACATAAGTACCTTCCGTTCGGACATGCTGATGTTCCTGGTTCATCGCTCCCATCTTTACAATCACAATAATCATTATTTACAGCGTGAAACGGTATCGATTGATTTCCGTCGAAACAGACAAACTCGAAATTTGAATTCGGAAGATAATATTTTCTGAGAATAAATAAAACAGTAAGTATACGAAGAAAATCACAGCAAAAAGTAGACCAAAAAAATGCAAGAAATTCACCATATACTGTGGTGCTTCATAATTGTTATAATACAGTAATATGAAGTACTAGCAAGCTGACATGGGCCTTCAAAATACGAGGTACAGCACTTAAAGTATGCAGTACAGCGCTTTTACAGGCACTTGTACACTAAGTTACACAAATATTTTACTGTACAGTACTGACTGTGTTGCCTTGTACTTCGTATTTAATTTGTTCCAGCTCCAAAAAATAATGTGATGATAATTTGACTGATGCGCATACAGCATATAGTTTTTGATACAAAGCGAATACAAGAGGAAAATAATTAGCGTTAATTTCTATATCATGCGAATGAATAACATTCATTAACATTCAGATCAAAGTACATATCATGTGATTTCCTATAGACATTTTACAGCAGATATAATATGTCGCATAGCGCTGTTTAGATCCCTTCTCACACTGACTATGCAGCAATAAGCACTGGTTATCTTAGTAATAGAAAATGTTTAACTGTGGTTGGGTCAGGAATCAGGAATCCATAAATCAGCAAGGTTGGGAAGTTTAATTGCAGTTGGCTTTACATGTTTGGTTTTATCTAAATGTTCAACCTCAAGGGTCGATTCAAGGGCTTGCTCAAACAGATATCGATATAACGTTGGTAGGCAAGTTACTGCCAGTGACAGGTTATCTATGAGGACATTGCATTTGTTTCTGGAAGCACTTACTATATTTTGAAATATACAATAAATAAACAACTAAAAACCCCTCTCATTTTCAATTAAACATTAAAGACGCTTATTCAAAAACAAAAACTTAATTGTGTAAAAATAGAAACAAATTGTTCACTCAACTGCATACGACCCCTAGACAGTTTGCCACACCTGGGTTATAGTAACCTCTCAGATCAATATCAGTCACAATAGGCAATACTATCTCAATATGAGTTCTAAGACTCAATAAAAGTACAATCTACCTCAACTACAAAGCATCANAGCCGTTTGTCCGTTCTAGCGAAATTTTCCGGGGGGTACGAAAATGAACAAAAAATACAGAAATAAGCTTCAGCTATTACTGTGGTTGTGTTTGTTGGTGTGGTGAGAGTTTATTGTCAGTTTGTTTCTTACTCTGTCGTGTGAACCAGGGGGGGGGGGGGGGGGGGGGGGGGGGGGGACTTCGTTATCTTCGTCCGATACTCGGAAGCTCGCGTAAAAACAAACGTAATACGACGATTAAATGATGCTTTATCTATAGGTGCCATAGTAATAATGTGGAAAACAGGGGACCAAACAAATTTTAAACTTTCGTACCAGATATTCACTCTAACAGATTTTGTCCGTTGTATCCGAAATCCGCCCCCCCCCCCTCCGATATATCGAGGTTCAACTGTACTATAGTTACTGTAGTAATAATTTATTCAACTATTGATTGGAATACTTGGAACTAATAGTAGTGGGAAATAAATACAACGATAACAGGTGATGATATACTGACGTATGATGATGGGAGACATGTAATACAATGATATCGTTTCCTAAGGTTTAAAAGTAGAAAAATGTTACTTTATTAGACTTACAGGGAAATAAATAGGACTAGTGAAGTGCTAGAGATAATGTGGGGAGAAGTCTTATAATATGGTAAAGAAAACTTAATAATTTGAAAATCTGAATAGGTATTAAAATATCCTGTAAATGTCTCCAAAATTACAAATATCGCCGATGTTCCATGCCAGTGTATTTGTAGTGTCTACATAGCTTGGTTTACATATTGAAATTACAAGGAAATAAATAGGTAAGCTGACAGGAGAAGTGCTAGAGCCAATGTGCCCATGTCTCATGACATGGCGAGACAACGAGTGTAAATAAAACTTGATAGTTCGTTCCTTTAAAAAGGTTAAGACATTTAATGCTTGCTTGTAAGATCATTTTATCACAGGAATTGTATCTGATTGTGATAAACTTTTAAAATAAGTGTAGTATATAGACCAGCGCTCTTCAAATGGGGTTCCGTGAACTCTAGGGATTCCGCGTGTCACAGGGAAAATGATTGTAACTTTATTACAAAGAAGGGTTCCGCGAGATTCACTGAAAACATGCAGGGGTTCCGTGACGCCAAAAAGTTTGAAGAGCGCTGATATAGACATCAAATGTGATTGATGTTTACCTTACTTACGAGCATCGTCGTACAATATTTCGTTTTTGTGACTTTCTAATCATTTGACAATGATTGCAGAGTTCCCTCTTTTGTTAGCTGGAGTGTTCACACAACAGTGTACAATAACTTAGCATTAGACATTTCACTAGTAGACTAACATAAACCTTATTGCCAAGCCAAGTCATAACACCACAATTTGGATAACTCACATAGGACATTCCGTGATGGCCGTATTTTGCCTTGTTGTGTGATTCGCTCCCGCTATTTCTTAACATTAGTTGATGCCTTTGAAAATTTTGAAGAATATTTGCCTGAAAGTGAGATTGGATTGGATTAGATTAGTGAAATGAACAAAATGAAGCATTTTTGATTACCAACAATTCTATATCATGGGAATGAGTACCATACTTTCGGGTGTATATTCCTTACTGTGTATAAACCGCACCCTTGGAAAATCAACCCTTTTTGTTTTAAATTTATTAGATAGCCCGCAGAGAAATCCAGCTCTACTATGAACTTACCAAGGTACTACTAACTACGCATTAACAAATGCGCCAAATCTATGTGAATAAAATATATTCTAAGGCACTAAACAAGTAACATGTGATGTACTCAAACATACCACTTTTATTATATTACAATTGGAAACCCATTAATACGAATACGAAGCAAAGCTAATATCATAGCTGTTTCTGTTTATTAACACAACAAGTCATGCTGAGCGATAACAAGTGTTGTTTTCCTTGGTGCATATTAAAAAAAATATTTGAATTATGTACGAAAAGATTAACTAAACGGTAATTGTTTTAATTGGTTGAGATGGTGAGACCAGGGGCGTAGCCAGGGGGGGAGGGAAAAAAAATCATGTATTACCCGCTTCGTAGGATAACCGGTAACCTTGATTTTTTTTTATACAAAACCATGTACAACCCGCATGTATCCATCCGAAAGTACGGTACATATCATGTTATTTTCTATACACATGTAACAACGAATATAATATNCGCAATCGTTTAATTACACTGCAATGTTGCCTTCGATTCATGAACAAATTCACGTCATTATACGGCGATTGTCAATTAACTTGGCAATTAGAAATTTCAGAACCCCCCCCCTTTCAAAATTCCTGGCTACGCCCCTGGGTGAGACGATGCGTTCGCGCAAAGGCTACATATCGAGATCACACATATATTCACACATATACATATCGAGACATTTGCAAACTGTAACAGCGAGAGGCTTTCACTTAGTTACAAGTTGTATGCTGTGCATGCTAATCCATATATCTCTCATAAGAATTTCAGTTACTGTTTATTGTTGTAAATTTATCCTTGAACTGAGTTCGTAAAAAGAAATTTCTTAAAAAAAATCATGTATTACCCGCTTCGTAGGATAACCGGCAACCTTGATTTTTTTTTATACAAAACCATGTACAACCCGCATGTATCCTTCCGAAAGTACGGTACATATCATGTTATTTTCTATACACATGTAACAACGAATATAATATATCAATGTTTAGATCCCTGCTTACAAGCAATAAGCACTGGTTGTTTCAGTAGTGGAAAAATGTTTAACTGCAGCTGAGTTTTTACCTTAATTTGGCATTTCCATTCTATTTGGCTTTCCATAATAAACTACCAAATTCACCCCCCAGTCTAATCAGTTATACAGATATGGAGTAAAACTGTAAAAGCACATTAAGAGACAAGAAAGGGAAATAATAATGGAGAAAAGAACTATAATAACTTATCATCTAACAGAGATTGAATAAAATATATGGTTCGGCCTAGTGGTTATCGGACAGCACTAATATCAGTGACGGTATAACATAAAGCGATGCTGGGATGGTTACACATCCCAGTATACAAGTTAGTTTGAGTTTAGGGTTAGTTATAGTATATCACATCACAATAATCACCAATATGAGTAACATAAATGCTTGAAAAGTAAAACACGTATTTTCCATTCTGCGTGTGCAGTCTCTGTAACGTATACTGAGAACAATACCAGGAGTACCAGCAGTACCTCATTTACCAGAAATACCACATGTGACAGCTGTACCAGCTAAACACTGAATACTGCTGTACCTTTACAATAAATGC